>DVXP01003181.1:0-11645 GCA_018235645.1 Junonia grisea
CTCTTCCAGGTAACCGGTTTGGCATAGGACAACATAAAAATATAAGATATCGTGGGTGGTGGTGTACCAAAATATAAAACAAAATACAAACATTTAACTCAAACAATAGTAGTAAAGAATAAATAATTTATCGGAAAAAAATAATTATTTTTTTATTTATTACTTCATAGATTAAAATAACATGGATATTGAACCAAACAGAAAACATATGCCTACTATCGAACAACAAAAATGGTCATCGGTTTCCAAATTAAAAAGACCGTCCTTAGGACACATACGCACTAAAATACAGCCAAATTAAGAAATTTTAAAATCGATTAAAATGTATTTAAAGAAAAAATATTTGAAACGGATTTAAATAACTGAAATCGATTTACATTAATTGCTTTTAATATCCAGCCGTTTCGAAAACTTTACAGCTGTCGTCATCACGTAGATTAATCAGTCAGTAAATATATGCGATTTAAATTCATTTATTTTATGTATATTTTTGTACATACATCGACATACGCAAGGTTGCCGGAGCGGGCTGGATGAGAGTTGCGGAGGATCGGTATGTTTGGCACAAACTTGGGGAGGCTTATGTCCAGCAGTGGACTGCGATTGGCTGACGACGACGACGATACTTTTTGTACGCAACAAAACACAATATAACGCTAAATATTGTGTAGTTATAACGAGCGGTCTTATGGCAAAGTGGCCATCTCTTCCAGACTTTATTTCAATGCATAGTAATCTTGACAACCTAAAAAAATGCGCTATGTTAGTCGTGTTTCACGAATCTAAAGTTAAATTCACTAGTATGTTATAAAGTTTAACAAATAACACAGTCTGAGCAAAGCAATGTGCCTTAAAAGCATTGTAAAGACCGCATTATCCACAAAGCAAAGAAAAAACCTAAATGGTCGACGACAAAAAGGAAAAAGTGTACGACGTAATGCATGCTTCCTCTTAAAACACGTCTTTAAGCCAAGGATGTTTCTCATACAAAAATAGAAATAAACCCGAACTAACATAACGTAACACAGCCTGTACATATCCCACTGCTGGGCATAGGCCTCTTATCCTATTAGGGAGAAGGTTATGGATTTTAATCCATCACGCTGCTCCACTGCGGGTTGGTGAATATACATGTGTCAGAATTTCTTCCGGCACATGCAGGTTTCCTCACGATGTTTTCCTTCACCGCCGAGCTCGAGATGAATTTAAACACAAATTTAGCACTTGAAAATCCAGCGGTGCTAGCCAGGGTTTGAACCCGCGACCTTTGGTTAAGATCCACGTATTCGCACCACTAGGCCATCTCAGCTCAACAGGCATATTATAAAGACATATTATAAGGATTTTTGATAAAACTTATTTACAGGGATGAAACTA
This sequence comes from Junonia grisea, assembly GCA_018235645.1. Classification (NCBI taxonomy): domain Eukaryota; kingdom Metazoa; phylum Arthropoda; class Insecta; order Lepidoptera; family Nymphalidae; genus Junonia; species Junonia grisea. The sequence continues at coordinate 1,378 of DVXP01003181.1, forward strand.
CCACATACACAGATGTATAGATAAAAAATAAAACTGAAATTATTCTCTGTTCTTTGCCAGTTCTTTATAGACAAGATTAAGTTACCTGTTCCCTGGTGAAGCCCAGAGACATGATCTCTTCAACGTCGTTTTCGGTGAATGTGTCTGACGGCAGGATCATCAGACTGGGATTATTGAGGCCTGACGTAACTGGAGGGAACAACATAATATTAATTATTATTAGCGAACTTCGTAACGCAGCAAAAGTTTTTTATTATTATAAAAGGCAATAAAAAGTTTCACACAATATAAAAAAATTCTCTTCGTAACTGTCCTCGTACTTCAAGAAATGTTCTAAAAAAATTTAGGAATATTTGTTCCGAAGTTCTCGAGATTTTCACATTAGCATCACATTATACGTTGGAAAGCCATGCATTTGCACGAATGGGCCGGCTCGACGGGAGTGATACCACAACCTTGCAGAAAACCGGCGTAAAATGACGCTTGCGTCGTGTTTCGTCGCGTGTTACAGGAGGCCCAATTACCCACCACTTCCCCATTCATTCCCCCTAAAAGACCGGCAACGCGTTTTGTAGTTCCTCTGGTATTGCAAATAACCATGGGCGGCAGTATTCACTTTCCATCAGGTGATCTGTCAACTCGTTTGCCCCCTATCCCATTAAAAAAAATCAGCGATTAATTTTATGTTATAAATTTAAATTCACTGCTGAAGGTAATGAAATTGTGATTTAAGGACAGTCAAAAATTATGTTTTCATTATTTTTGTTGAGCAAGTATGTATGTACCTACTGAATGACCTAACAGTTAGTCGTAGCCTACTCTCATGTATATCCTGCATACAAACTTATTTTACGCATTTACGGATGGAATTTCATAAAATCTGTCCTTTGTGGATCTATAGTCACACAGCAGCATACAAGTCTCACAGATATTGAGATAAATCACTCAGAATAGTAAATGTATTTTTATAGATAAATTGAGAAATCCACACCAGTTTCGCATGGAGTAAACAGACGTTCTAAAAAGGCAAATGTACTAAAACTATAGCCTGTGTTAATCAGAGACAATAATTATGATAGGCGTTCCAATGGTGCAAAATGTATTTTAAATCAGTCCAATAGCCTGTGATATAATATTAGTAAGAACATTATATTTTATAATTAGTGTAAATAATATGAAATTTGTATTTGCTAAATATAAAATAACAATAGTAAGATTATTTTGTCTACCCACTCACCAAGTATAGGTGCTCTGGGTCCAGCGCTATGAAGTCCTCCGGCTAAGGGATGGAGCGGCATCGAGCTCCTGGGCCGAGAGGCACGACTGCTGGATTCTACACAATAATATATTTAAGTTAACATTATGATGCTTTCGTTTGCATAATAACTACCAATTTACAACTTTAATAAAAACATTTTATGTGAAGTTATTAATTTTAGTAATAAAAGTGAAAGTCTCAACTTTCTCTAGATCTATATGTATGATTTTATTGTATAACATTCCCTATTCGACTATTTGAACTTATATAATAATAAAAACTTTATTTAAATGCCACGGAATTGCAAGATGTAATATTTGAATTATTAAAGATCAAAACTAATAAAGTTAGGTACGATATTAATAAAATTACTATGTATACTGACTGAAAAAAATAATAAACATGTTTTTTGCAAATGTTGTTTTATATGCCAATTTTTAGTAAATTTTATCCATTTCAAAAATATATGGTAGTGTACGTAAGATAGTGTGTGTATGAATTCTCTAAAAATAAATTGTGCGTGTTATATACGTCGTACTAATAATAAAGAATACAATAATAAATAAGCTATTTTTAGCATGTTGTTGATTATTGATAAACTAATGTGTTCTAAATTAGTGCCAAACCAAGGCATAGTTTTAGTTTTACTATAAACACATTTAAACGAATCAAAAGAATCTCAGATAAAATTATTTATTTAAAGTATACTGAAAAAAGATTTAAACAGATTTAAGAGTTCAGAAAATACTCTGCCATAAAGATTCAATGTAATAAGTTCAATGGCCTCTTATCTAATTTTATTTGCCAACTTCAATTGCACACAAAATTCTTGTTTGACAGTATACACTTGGCTTGTTACTTTTCAGCATTTTATTGAAAAAAAAAAATTTTCACATTATATGATAAAAATCTTAATGTGTGGGTGATATGATTATATGTCTATCAAAAATACTGTTGTATTGACTAGTCATGCATAGTCATAATTACATGCCAAAATAAATAAAGAGTTTAAAATGTCATGCTGAGTTTGACGAAGTGAGGAAATTAATAGAACACAGTCATGTAGTGTTTTTTTTTTACTAAATTTTAATAACTATGCATAGAAGGCAAGTTTAAACTACAAAAGAAACAAAACGTTAATAATGTGTATTGCCATTTTTATTTTATAGTTTTAAAAAATACAATTTTTTTGCGTAGGCATCATTACAACAATGAAGAATATTTCTGGCGCGTCTTTGAGATAACCTTAAGTAACATTGAAGATATTTCGGTACTAAAAGTTCATGAAAGTACACGATTGTTATATCAACTGTGAACTGGCAATATTATTTCTTCCCTTTTCAATGCAGAGAAAATATATGTTTCTTTGTTTGCATAGTCATAAAAGAAGCGAAAACAGGGTTGGTTTAAATTATGTTTATTTGTTATAAGATAAAATATTTTCTGTAGGCAGTTTGCAAGCGATAAGTCATAGGAAATAACATGAAATTGATATTAAGTGGCTGCTTAGTGTCCTTCTATCTATCTATTGCCAGTTCACAGTCGATATTTCACTCAAATCAGGTTCAAAAAGGCTATCTGTGTAAACAAATATCATTTTCTTTTTCCACGCCCACCTTGTTTGGACTTTTCTAGAGCTTCCTTCATCTGTTTTTCCTCGGCCTCCCTTACTGATTGTGATACCAGCTCGTCTTCAGAGACTCCGGAGAGGCGAGCACACTCGGGCAACTCAGACTCGGAAAGGAAAGGTGTCTCGGTACCCGTTGTTCCGATATGAAGAATATTTCTTTTCAAATCTATGTTGCACTGAAATATAGAGGGGTTTCGTCACTTTTGGTTTTGCTGTAATGATTTATAGATATTGTGCTCAAGACTGGATATGGGTGTGGTAGCATTAATGTAGATATCTTATGCTGAATATACATCAAAGTGAGGTTTTTTATCCCACGGGAACAGGGCATTGTTTACATATAAGTTCCTAGGAACTTCTTACAAGTTCATTTTTCAACAATTATATTGGGTTAGTATATAGTAAATAAATTACTTTAAAGGAACATTCACACCTACGGAATGACTTTAAAAGAGATGAACATACAATTTAGCTTTTCTCTATATTATATGAAATTCCTAACAAAACTTCAAGTTCTTTATTTTTAAGACGACTCTTTTTCCTTAGATGTCATTATAAGTAGGTTCTGTAGTAGTAAGCAGTACTACTACATAGCTGACCATAATAATTATGTCCTTTTCAGTATGCAAAACAACTGATAACATTTCACAATGATTGCTTTTGAACTAGAACACTAGAAATAAATACGAATATCTGTTTTGAGACGTAACATATAACAAAAACAAATTTTTCACCTGGTGCCTTTTCAGCATGTCTAGACCGAGCAGCATGTCCATGGGCTGTTCCTCTAGCACTGAAAAGGAGGTCGTGAGGAAGTCCTTCTCTATGCGCATCTGTACCATGTGTATGCGGCCTATGATACGCTGGACACCGACGCCTTTCGCTATACCTGCCCATCTGTTAACAATGACAAAAAGAATTTTAAACTCTCATAAATACATTATGATAAAATTATTAGTATGAAGATTATGCTAGAGTTACACTTGTGTTGTGTGGCGAGACGCATCAGAAGCGTATCAGAAACGTATCGCATTCATACATTTAATATGGTTAGACACACTATTCCCTTGTGTTGTAACACTGCCACGACAAACCACACCACACAAGTGTAACACTAAGATTATTGACATGTTATTCAATAATATATGAGTGATATTACAAAAACAGTAAACAAATAAAAATCATACCTTGTGTCAACCAGTCTCATAATATTGCACCTCTCGGCACAAGCAGCTGACATTATTGTTGTCTGAGCTCCGGAGTCTATAAATGCTTTTACAGGAAATCTAAAAATAAAACATAATTAATTTATATGTCCAATATAGGAAATTAAAACTGTTCTTGTTCTCAGATCTTTTCAAAAAGTTACTTTATTCCCATCTCATAATAGATTAAGAAATTATTATTGTTTTGCATGCAGAGGCAACTAATTAAAAATGAGAACAAAACTTGTTCTTGTTTCTTGTTCTTCTCGAGGCCTATTTTAATGTACACATTGTTTTATTTCATTACCCATTGACGTGACAATTGATGTAAAGCATGACAACGGTTCCGAATGTTTCTGGATTGTATTCCATGGCAGCTTCCATGTTGGCCTCAATGTTCTTTTGCCTGATTTCCTCCGCTATCATGCGCTGTGCCTCCGTGTCAAATGGATCTGAATTCATCATCCTATCGGAAGCATACAGATGTTTTCATAAGTTTTTAGTTCCCTAATACTTTGTGAAAAAGAATGTATATTCTCATAAGTTTTGTTACAAAAATGGTAAGCAATCTTTGCATAATATGTAAAAGTTTTGATGAAATATATTATGTTATACTAAATCCTTGGTTGGAGTATGCATCTATTTGATTGATACACAGAACAAATACACAAAAAAGCAAAGCTAAGAAGAGAATGTGAGTTTTAAAGTAATCACCTTATTCTTTGTTGTTGCCTTTCAGTTCTAGCTGAAATCTGTTCCCGTAGAACAGAGGCGAATGTATCTAACAACAGGAGAGAATTTAAAATTATAATGTCAATAAGAATGTAATGAATGCACATAATTCATGAATTTATCACACACACCTAGGTTTCCACTAAGTAGGGCATCTGCCAATCTTGGATTATTTTGCTTTAGTAAAGCTAGTTGGTCCGGATTAGCTAAAAACATTTCTCTAATAATGCGGGGGTCTTCTTCTACAGTGGCACTCCTGGTAGCCATGGAGGTACTCGCCCCTTGAGGCACTTGTATGCTGCTGAAGTCAAGGTTTGCCAAACCACTTGGCAAAGCTGAAAATTGCACTTTTATTTGTTATATCTTTAAAATTTTATAAAACATTACTGATTTTGTATTGCGAAATAAATAAGAGGAATAATTTTAGGGTGGATTATTTTTTTAAAATTCAAATGACACTTATATTTTTTTTTAATTTAAATGTTCATAACATGATATCCAGTACGTCGGTGCATGCGAAATGACAATAAATTGAAGAATAATGTCATCAATGACAACAAAAAAGAATGACAATGCAGTTTTAAATAAACACAATGTAAGCTCGATGTTTGTGCGTAAAACGAAAATTACCTTGACTAGCGTCGTTCATTTTTATGTTCGAAGCTGTTCTGCTGGGCACCATGTGCAGCATCACGATCACATCGCCGTCGTGCACTCCCAGTTCCTTCAGAGACTTTTTGTCGTGTATCATGGGTTTGCCATTGAAACTCAACGTAATATCTGACGCGGGGAATCCGGATTCGATTTCACAGAACGCCTTAAAATTTTCCAATTCCAAGTCTTCCGAGACGTCGAGGACGAATATTTCGTCATTAAGGGTGCTGACCGTAACTTTCATCGTGAGATATTGATGATGCGCCGACACTGAGTAAACTGTTTACCGAATAAGAGGTTTGTGTTATTTATATTTTAAGGATGACTGTCCAAAACATTGTACTAATATGCGGCGGGTGTATTATGTCCAGGTTCTTTATCTTTAAATCACACACAAATAAAACTTTTTGATTTATTCTATGAATTCAGCCTCGAACTTCGTGAAGGTGGCAGGCTGCTTACTATTACTGCTAGGTACGTACCACACTATATTCTGTCCTGATTTTTGCTAATTAACGGTTATTGTATCTAATATCATTAAATGACTTTTCCCTGTTTCATTTTAAATGTTTCAAATACTTTTTTAATAACAAATTAAACAATAGTTTATTGAGTGAAGATAATATTAAAATAAGATAGATATTAGAAACAAAAACCGTTAATGACGTTTGTTTTCGGTTGTTGAACTGACCCAGCAACATTGCGCATCACTAATAAAAAAAAGTAAATGACGAGAGGAAACTGGAGGAAAACCTTTGTTGTTAATTTTCTTTGTAGATAGGTAGCATTAAAAATTAAAATCTTTTCAGTTAGTTCCTAATCATTAAAAATGTATTTCTCTTAGTGATTTTCTAAATACCAGTGATATATTTAGTGAGTAGGTCACGGTACTTGAGTTTATTTTAGTTTACAATGTGAAATCGACTGACGTATAATGGTAAGTGATTTATATATTATGTATTTACTCTTTCGTCAAAATATTGACCCAGCTTGTAGTGCTAGGATTAAAAATATTTTGTAATATATTTACGTACTATCGTCCCAGTAGGAACATCGATACGGTGAAAGTAATTGATAGCTATAAAGTAAAACTGGTTGAGGTGTCGAGGTCTAAGCGCGTATGACTTATTTTTTGTTCGCAACATTTTGCGATTTCTTGTTTCTTTAGTGTTTAGTTTGCCGATGTTTGGAGTACACACGTGAAATATTAAACAAAATTGAAAGTGTATATTATGCCAAAGTTTAAATATTTACAGTGTAATAATTGAGAACTTATTTTCATTATATAGTTTCGTTAATGTTAAAAATTGTACCAAGTATATATTGGTAAGTACGACATAAAATTTAATAACTGAATATTATAAAAAAATAAAGCCTGTTAAAAAAAACGAAACAAAATTATTTCTCTAAATGTTTGATAAATATTTGAGCAGGAATTGCAAGCTTTATAAATACTAGCATTGAGGTGATTCCATTATTTACCACATTAATCATGAGTTGATTTACAATATAAATGTCAAATTCTAATGACTACAGACTGACTCATTCAGTTCAATAATATCAAATATGGTATTTTTATCAAAATTTAAAATATATCTAATAAGAAAATGTGCTTGCAATATAACTTTTCTTCTTTGATTTAAACAATTCTTACACCACAAGTTTTAATTTGATGAATTCATTGTTATTTCTTTTTCAAGTAATATATAAAGTAGATTAGGTAAATGAATATAAATAAATATTTGATGAATATGACAAAAACTCTTGTTTACACCTTACTCTTGCCAGCTCCAGCCAGTTATTCATTTGACAATAAGATAATAGTTTTTGCAGGAATTGCTTAAAAACTTATTCATAATAAATAGATATTGTTTTTAAATAATTGTACCTTTATAAAGTATAGTATTTATTAGTATGTATTTTAGAAAATATATCATAATGACCAACCTAGGACAAGTAACGGGATAAATTTTCATCGTTCACAAACTTTGCAGGTATCTCTATAACTTATCCTCCCTGAGGTGACAAGATGTCATCAGTAGGGCAGCTAGTGCCGCAGGTGACACGAGGGCCTCCCAACATGACCATCAAGTACAACGGACCCTACATAGAAGGATCATTCTGCTCTCTGATAGACTACAACTATGATCCTGTTATCAGTGTCATATGTGCCATGTATATTATCTTTGGCATTGTTTATACACTCTTTGGTAAGTCTATACTGAAATCAAAGATACATACAATATACAATAGTATACATTTTTTTGATGATGCTTAATAATTTTTTGAGGGTAGTTGTGGTGACCCGCACTCAAATTGATATTTGTTTTAGGATACCGTTGTTTCAAAGCAAGCATGTTTCTAACGGGTTTCACATTTGGTTCGGCGATAGTTTATCTGATATGCCTTCAGGAATACTTGATGCCGCCTTACGGGAACGTTGGTAAGTATCGGTTTACAACATGCATTCTCTATCAGGTTTATATGAGTGGTGGATTTTTCTAAGAGCTTGGTGGTTCCGCAGGTGTGGCGGTGTGCGCTGGTCTGCTGTTTGGTCTCATAACGATGTTAATTCAGTACGTGGGGCTCTTCATGACTGGCTTCCACACGGGCCTCCTGCTCGCGCTCGCCGGCCTCGCCATATACGACCACTTTCTCGAAAGCAGACCTAATACGGTAAGTGTTATAATTTTATAAGCACCTGCGATTTGCGATCGGACTTGTAATTTTTATTGTATAATCTATTTGATTTAGGTACGTTCTTTTAAAAATAATGGACTTCGAAATAAAACTTTTGTTTTTAACTTTCAAGATGTTAATTACAGATTAGTTTTTGTGTATTGCCTAATAAAAATGCTTGAGCTAAATTTTGTAAGTAAAAATATCAAAATTATTTAATAATGAAAATTATTATTATAATTCAACTACACGTAATATAAAATTATTATAACTAATATTGCGTCTTCGTGCTTCGTTGCATAACGAGAACCGGATTTTATCAATTGCGTCTCGTGCTCGCATGTGTATCGGTCTCGCTGTGATTTTGTTCCGACGAGAAAAGGGACTGCTACGTCATCAAGTCTTGAGCGATGAAAATTAGTCAACTCAAGTGACTAACTTATTACCGCGAAAACATGAAGTATAATGTTACAGGAATTACAAAATGTAAATCAATACCCAGTATGTTTGGACGAAAAGGATAACGAGTTTTTGTATTAGTTTATCTGATTGATAGCCTCTGTCGTTACTCAATACGAGGCACGTAGCGAAAACGAGTTAGGACAAGTGTGGCAATAGTAGGGTCGGACAGCACCACGTATTATTACAAATATTCAATTTTATATGAAACGCACTAACAATATGTCGAGCTAATAATAAAAGTTCTTTAAACGACTTTCAAAAAAAGGTCACTCCACTGTTTGCTAGCCGATCAATCTCATATTGATACCCTCAAAAAATTAAATATTTGAACAGGCCAATACGCTTCTATTAAATTCGATTATATATTTTTAATCCTATAATACCAAGCAAATTTCAATCACCGCTTGTAACGATTAAATTGATCGTTCTTTTAAGGCATTACAGTCTAGACAGCTCATATCATTCTTTGCAAGAGGGCGATAAAATTGAAGAAATTTCTTCAAAAATTGTATGTTTATTGAAAGCGCGCGTAAGATATCTGTAACATTTCGCTATGCTTCGGCATTTCAGCGCCTCAACGAGGAGGAACGACAAAGGATGCATACTTCTGTTGCAAACTTCACAACAATTTATATTGTTATCGGTTGAAGCTTCTTGAGACGAGGTGCGGAAATATCCGAGCACATGCTCGAACTTTATTTATGCCAAATTTATTTGACATTAACGTACGGAGTATTTCCTACGTGCAATCAGGGTCAGTGGAAGGTCGGGTACAAATTAAGAAGGTCGATTCAATTAAAAATAGGATGAAAAACGCAACTGACGCAAATTGAACCTAACATACATAGGTACATAATTATATGTATAATGTGTAATAAACAAATTAACATAGCTACTCGTTATCTCTGGAAGTGTAACTTTTGATACTTGAACTTTTGAAGGAGTGTTGCCTCGGCTGAGTAGCCAATTAAGAACAGATTTAAAACGATTCCACTCCGGATAAAGAAAAAAAAATTATTTTCTATGGTATACTTGATCTTTTTCGCGTAAAATTGCCAGTATGTAATTATATATTTTTTCTCTTCTCTTTAATAGATTCGATTTATTGGACGCGTTTCTTGACAAAGGAAGCTTTAAATCTACATCTATATTATACCTACATGCTATATTATACCTACACTTATAACAAATCTATCTAAACTTAACAAACTTACATAGTTTGTTAATTATTTTGTCTAAGTTAGGTTAGGTTACTGATATTACACAGCAATGGCGGTCTGACCTCTGCAACCCAGACAGCAAGCCAGTAACGATTTAAACCAGAATATTTTACCCTAGAGCTAGAGTAACTATCGTTATCGAGTGATTGTTATAACAACCGAGACCGACAGCTTTACGTACTCTCCGAGGAACGGTGGGTGAGCAAATTTGTACAAATGCAAACATTTGCACGGGCGGGAATCAAAGGCTCTAATGCCGGCTTTAAAGGCACTTTCGTTACCACAGCACTTCGTCATCTTACCATATAAATATCTATACATAAAAAAATAGATTAAAACTTAATAGTTTGAACGTAACACAACCTGTACATATCCCACTGCTGGGCATAGGCCTCTTCTCCTATTAGGGAGAAGGTATGGAGCTTAAT
>DVXP01003182.1:0-11644 GCA_018235645.1 Junonia grisea
ATATGATGTTTTGCATTTCACCGGTGGGAGGAGCTTGTACAGGTTTTCGAAAATGGAAAAAGAAGAAACTATCACACAGAAATACTCGAGCGCGTCAGATTTTGATAAGGGATGTTAAGTGAAGCTTCTAATAACTCCTATTCAAAATGCTGATTGATTGATTTTCTGGCGCGCTCGAGTAACTGCAAAAATCCCAACTTGGGCTCCCCTATTATGTGACTTTACATTAAGTTGAATATGGCGCCCAATAGATGTTTTCAATTATTTTTTAGTATTATCAGTGGGCTGCCCAGTGGTCGCTATTTGACCATAAAATTTTTTTTAGTTATTTATATTTTTTGTAAATCCTACTTCTATGTAAACTTTAAGTAGGTATGCCTTTCATAGTCCTACGTTTACAGTATTTTCGTAAAGAGGGATTTAAATTTTCCCTTTTCATATTAATATAATAATGATGTGGAATGTTTATAGGTGTCTTTGAAATACTCGACTTTGAATAAATTATATTTTGCGGTTTTAATTTCGCAAATGTCAACAAATATATTTCGTAGTAACGACTTTGTAAATTGTGAATATGTAATGCGTACATAAGAGGGCCTCTTGTATTTTAGCAATTTGCTTTAGTCCGCAGAGCAATTGAGTTTTTGCGGATTTGAATTTTAATGAAGTTTAACTTATGTTACCCGCATTAATTATTATATATCAAAGTGACAGTAGCAACTTAAATGGAAACAGGAGCGCGGAAAATGTTTACTTAATTCAAATGAAAATGACAAACAGTTTTGTATGTTCTTTCAATTTTGCTCTTTTAAAGAGATCTGCGACTTATTTTATATTTAAGCATTTTTAGGTTTAGAGATATATTTAGAGATAACATTTTCTGATTATTAATGGTACACTTTGACCGCAACTTAGTAGTTGGTTAGTACCGATAGATATGAAAGTTCCGGTAATAGGTTAATCCATAAAAATTATAGAATCAAAGAAGTAATTTCATATTTACGTATGCACATGTATAGAAAGCGGTATTTAGTAAATCAATTTTATTTATTGGATATACTCTACTTTATTAAATCTGAAATAAAAGTAGTGACAGGAAAGGGAAATCATTTTTCACTTCTATTTTATAACAATATTTTGTAATGAGAATTGTTATATAACATTTATAACAAACACGCTGAATTTTAATGTAAACGCCACATAAGAGCTTTTCTTTGGCAATGCTAATTGCGACGAGGTGTGAATAGTCTGCCGTTGGCTATACCTAAATTTGGACGGTTTCAACAAGAGCACTACAACCTTCTCTTATAAAATATAGAACACAATGCTTTCTCGGGTTCTTTACACCTTTACAACAATAAACCTGCAAAGATTCAACTTTTATTTTAACAAAATAATCCATGCGTCCATACATTCAAATAAAATTGAACAGTCTGCAATGATCGGCATATAAATGTTCGCACGACATATGTATAGTACACATTACACGATACCAAAATAAGAATACCACTTTTTTTTTTTAATTTTTGTCTGTCTGTCTGTCTGAATGAATGAACCGACTTTGACAAGACTTTCCCTGATAGATAGCTAATGTTATAAGGCATAACATAACGTGAGCTACTTAGTTTTCAAAAAGGCATTAGGGAATCATTTCCACGGGAAAAAATTTAACTCTAAAATAATTGGACGTGGACGATGTCGCGGGCAGCAGCTAGCACCAACAATTAATTCATTTGTTCACGTTAATGAATGTAATCAGGCACATTTTTTAATGTATACAGTATACATGCATACATGTAAATAAAATTGAATTACCCATCTGTTTGTTAAGTCAAAGTAATATATTTTTATAAAAACATATACAAATATATAATATGTACATACACAATACTTATGAAATTGCGGGCAGCATCTTATCTTAGTCTGTAATAAAGCAGCGCGGCGGTTGAAATTAGGATATATTTCAGGACTTCTTTCTAGTATATATTAATGTACCTAACTTGGTATGTCTAAAAAAAAACAATTCTTAATTAACAAAAATATTATGTGGTTTTATAAAGTGATTAAATATTCCTTACATTTATTATACTAAACGTTACACGGATTATATATAAATAGGGTGATACAATGAGATATAGTAGAAATTCCGTATGAAATAATTAAATAATAATTTGCAATGTCGTTATTACGTAATCCTGAAACAAATGTGTATCATTTATGTGATACACCTACAAATGTGTAAGAAGTGGAAAATAAATATGATCTTGTAATTATCACAACTTTTATATCTTTAATGTAGAACAACAGAATAAATAATAAAGTACGATTTTTGGCCACAGTAGAAATTTAAAAAAAAAATGAATCTCAAAATTTGCTTTAAAATAATAAATCATAAAGTTTTTGTAAAAATATAAATAAAGATAAAGAAACGCACACATAATTAGGTACCTACATACATATGTATACACAGACAATAAAGTTTTTACGGCTGAATTATAAAATGATACTTTAAGTTGTTATTAAATCTCGTGCTATAACTGTTTATCACGTTCGTCTATGAGTGACGTGACAAGACTTAAGGGCTACTTAAAATTATATATATAGCGTATTGTTGAGGCTAATTTGCCACTTCAGTAAAGTTATCCTGTATCAAACTTATTAGTTATTACCACAAGACACTGACAAAAAACATTCAGCTCCAGATCGTTATTATCTAAACGTTTTTATGTCTCATATATAGAGCAACATCCCAAACCTTACAATCTGTGAAGCCTCAGTAGCTTTCGACCAAGTGTCATACATCCATCGACCCTCGACACCGGCAAGTCGCAGAGCCAGGCTAGTTTTTCTCAAGCCTGTGGTCATGACAAAGTTATTCGCGCGTAGACTTCTGGAACGAACAATGCTCGCTGCGGTTCACAATGGGAATATATCAACGGGAGAGCGCGGGCGGCAGGACGCGGCAGTCGTCTCGCAGACGTCGCGCCGCGTGCCGCCCGCTCCGCGCACCTTTCCGAAATGGATTGGGGCATTCGTCGTAAGTTGGAACAGAACCAGTATTTTTAGCGCTCGCGGCTTTTCGTACCAACGGATTCGTTCTCTCCTGGCGCTGTCGCCGCGATCGAAGCCGATAGTAAACAAACGCATGTGGCATCGCAGAGTAGTCCGACCGGTGTGCCCGCAGATGCCGGTCCACTTGCCTTTGCTGGTATTTTTAACTCGTTCCGCGGTTCGATGCCCGTTCATTCGCCGAATCGATATGCATAATGTCGTCCTTGAAGGTTTTACTTCGCCAAAGTTTATAAACGTGTCTATGATCTCTTAGGGCCATAAGTATAGGTAGCACGAACTTTCGCCGAACACTCGTAAGTCACAAACTTGTTTTGAACTTTGCTACGCATGATTTCGTTCACTTTCTTATCTTACGGCCACTTTCTAATGCACTGTTTATCGTTGCCAATAAAAAAAGGTCACAGATGTAATCGCAAACCAGTTTTATTTGCTTCGACAAAGGACACTTTTTATAGACCACTAAAACGGGGTCTACAAGTAATTGACCTTTAGCTTTGGCGAGATCATCCCTAATGTGATGTTCGTATGCACGTAGGTATAGAGCAATAACAACTATGTAACATTCTTCGTATACACTTTATCAACTATGTACAGTACAAGCTTTTAAGTTTAATTAATCATAACAGAGTTTTAATTTTTCACTAGCTTTAGTGCTGCGTTGATACTTTGCTTGTAAGCTTCGTCTTCAATTCGCTACGCTATCAGAGCCTAGATAAGTTTATACTTTATAGTAAGATAAGACAGTTACTGTCGAAAACATCTTAGAACTGACCGTTCACTTTTAAATTTCGTTGTTATATTGATTCATAATTTTCGCTAATTTTCATTTTTATAATATATAATAATATAATAATTAATCATATTTCTAACATGTTTTGATTTTCCGTAGCTGTTGGAATATTTAAGTAAAATATTTTGTAAATTTTACTTAGATATGTTTTATACTTGTATAAAATCGATTTCAATCGAATCCTCCGTCAATGGAATACATTAAATCTTGATCGAATTTTACGGGATACCTGTAGATAAAAATCGCTCAAATCGATTCACAAGGTTGCGACATATTGTATAGCATTATAAACTAAAAATGTACACTAAATATTCTAAATCGATCTGGAAACGTATTCCTCTAGGTTTTTTAATCAACCTTGACATTTATGTTATTACATACTAAATACTTAATAACATAAACGTCGAGAGGAATACCTCGGCTATTTGACCCAATAACCCTATAAAACACAGCACAAGACAAATAGGTCGTATATTAGCTCTGAAACAAGCCTACGGAAAATTTGTGCCTTTAACCTAAGTCCACACTACCGCAATTCGCCAAACAAGGTTTTTATATTGTAGCCAGAGGAACATTTGCGGAGTTAATTACAATTTAGTACATGAATACCTATGTTACGGTTAATTGCTGGCTTAATCTGTAGTTCTTTTCTTGTTTTATTTATTTTTTCTTTTTTTTATCTAAAACCTACCTATATGTTCTATCTACTAAAATGAATTTCTTCGCGTGACGTTTTATATGACCTAAATCTGTCTATTAAGTATGTATTTTATAATCCTTTTTTAGTAATAGTTCAAAATGTAAACAAAAGGAAAAACATAATAAATAAATAAAATTTATCTAGCCGTTCTTGAATGTTCAATGACACCCGACTTCGTATTATTTATAACTTATAATCCATACATAATAAAATTGTCATCATTTTCTTTTTTCCAAAAAAATGGACTTACTAATAAAAAAGCTTTTACAAGATAAAAACTTAGTTAATTTATTATAAAATTCTGAAATAAATATAATCTATAATAATCCATATAATTTACAAATAAGAAATAAGAGGTAATAGTTTTGATATTTGAATTTATGTTGGGATAAACAGGCCAAGAAAAATGGGCACATAAAACGAAAATGTATTAGAAATTATACTCCACCAGATACTCGTATACGTTTCAAAGGTAATATGAGTATTTTATCGTATAGCGGTATTTATGAAAGTAGATTTTTTTGTTATCTTTTTAGGCTTAGTATACCTGTTTACAATATCATAATAGATATTATTTTCATTAAAAAAATGATCCAATTATTAACATAATTATAGTCCTGTCTGTGGTCGATCATGAAACCTTTTTAGTTACCATTCATTTTTTTATTATTTTAATCTGTCACCTTGACATCTGACAATATTGTGATTTGTGACTAATAGTATTATTACAAAGGTATCCATGTAGTAATGCCGATGTGTAAGAATTTTTTTTTAAATAATTTAACACATTTATTGCAAATTATGTTTAAAAATATTAACTATATGATTCCTTCTCCATATAAGGTTTACCTATACCAAATTTCAAACTGCTTCATTTGCCCAATTTTTGTGAAAATATTTAAGAAATTATCGCTTTTAACCTCTAAATATTTATATACATACCTAGATTTATATTGTCCATATGATTTTGATGAATTAAAAAAACTTCTGATAGTGAACATATCCACAAAAAGGTTCGCAAAACAAATCTTCGGAACTGAATAGCACGTACAGTATGTATTAAGTATAATGCATCATCTTCATGGTAATATAGCTAATATGACCATTCTGGCGTAAAAATAAAATTAATTTACTGCCTGGGATTTCTCGATGTGGTCTACTACTATGGGTCTTTTTTACTCGCTTCTACTTGAAGCACTAACTGTCGATTTCGATTTCCATCACAAACAGCCGATTAGGTATGATATTTACTGTCGTAGGGAAATTATTCTCGTATTAAGCGTTACTAGGCTTCCTTTAACGTAATAACTATGTGAAATATATTTAAGCTTGTTAGATATCAATAACAATAAATTATCGCTGGGAAGAAGGTGGAAATAAACAAACATATTGGTAAGTAGAGTAAAGTACAGCCTGTACATATCCCACTGCTAGGCATAGGCCTCTTCTCCTATTAGAGAGAAGAGTTAAGAAGAGAGTTAAGGAGCTCAATCCACCACACTGGTTTATCGTAGGTTGGTGGAGGATATATGGTTATGTGTATCATATCGGTAAGTAGAAAGAATCTAAGAAAAGAAAAGAAATAGAGTATTTAGATTGCCATAATAATCCTAGCTCAATTATACTGCGCAAAGCTAAATATAGTTGACGGTCAGTTTGACAACGAATCTTGACAGGAGATCCTATCACGGGGACGTGATATGAACACAAACGAGACGAGATTACCAAAGGGCTGAACTGTCTTCTCCAGTAAAACCGTACTTTAGTGAAATGGGTGTTCCACGGTATGATGTAAAATAGTTTGGGATAGTTATTTCAAGTGTAACGTATGAATGGGATCAAGAATTCACTACAATTTGTAATTTTAAATTTTGCATATAAAAAAGCTTTTACACGAATGAATATACTTTTATGTAAATAATCATTCATAAACATAATTAAAATAAAAGTTTAAGATTCACGAAAAATTAAATGTATTATCTATAATTATAAATATTTTCTATTGCTAACGGCTTCGATCGGGTCAAGTTCGATTTCTACTCATTGTCAGTCAAAGACATCAAGTGGTTTAGGCATTTGTTCATAAATAGGTTGGTCAGTTAATCGGGGTGAGTACAGCTTGGTCCTTGAATCCGTGATTCGACTAGCTCTCGATTCGAATATGATAGGGTCAAATGTCGCTCGAAAATACTCGGCATAATATTATATTTTTCTAACATTCGTTTACGAGACGAAACGTGACGCATCGGATAGCAAGTTGGTGGAGCAAAAATATTGGTACATTCTCTGTAAAAAAAATTCATATTCAAAATTCATAAAAACAGGTTTTTAAAGAATTTTCCTCAGGAATAAATTAATAGGTTTCAAAGAAAAAAATCATAGTGTCTATAGTAACTTATGCGTAAGTCAACACATGATTAATTGTTGATGGAATACGGGCGACGCGATATTGTACGTGAGATATACAAATAAATATGTTAGTTAATTATATGTTGTAAATATTGATTTTTACCAGTACAAAGGTACAACGTTGATATTTTATATGTATTTTATGCTCAAGAAATATGAGTTCTTTTTATAAAAAAATGGCATTTAAAAAAATATCCAAATTAGACCCTTTTAAAGAATTTAGAATATGAGCTACTTATACCTTACACCATTTCTTATGTTGAGAACCTATTTCATAACTACAGCATAATTATTATACGATTATATTATTCAGGCCATGAGAATACATGTTCAAACCTAAACTCATTACTATACCGTACAACTAAAATCAATAATTGAGAATGTATTTTTAAGTGTCTTTCTATCTTGTTCTTGTTATTTGGTTTGTGAAAGTTAAACTTACGTTCAATTACTATTCTAACGTTAGTTAGGTCACACTTATTCTCACGCGCACAAATTAATAATTTGTCGTTATTATAGCTATTGATATCATACAGATATTTTGTTTTAGATCGTAATGAAATTGACCATGGCCATAAAAAGGGAGGTTATTTGTATCCAATATTCCTTGAGAGCCGAAAACTACGTTAGAAAGAGATCACGTCCCACTTTCGCAAAGGTCACGTCCTAACGTCTATTACGTTATGAGCTTGCTACTGAGCTAAGGATAATGGAAGATTATTTTGTTTACATTTGGAACATTACTGAAGTACCTAATATAAAAGTGGTAACATACCTATATATTTGGAAATTTCAGACGTTTTTCGAAATATTCATAAATAATATTATCCTCTGATTATTTTTGATTATTGTTATTAGGTATATATTTAAATGGTAACATTAAATAATATTAAGAAATTATATAAAATATCAATAATCACTAAAACACTTCACCGGTGTATCTTTTATTTCAGACTTATGATTTAGCAGTCAATATCTTAACAGACTTAAACCTGTAACTTAAAGGTAACGTTCATTCATTCACTTGAAATTGATTTCTAAACACCTAAGAAATTTCGACTTATTTCAGGTAACGTATAAAAGAACCGTTAAACTTTGTTTAGGCTACATGTATACAAACTTATAGCTGTAGAAGTTTTTGTCTTAAAAGGTCACTTAACGCCAAAGTGAACGAGCTTTCCTCTCTCGAACGTTGCCAAAAAAATACGATAAGAAACCTCTTAAGTGAGAATCTCATGATAAGATCTACTCTTGAACATCACAGGCATAAATAATACGGTTAATGTTCATTGCAACTTTATAGAAATATGCCATGCACAATTATAAATACATATACAATATACAATACAGTTACTTGCTTGAGACAGTTTAGAATGAAAAAGTAATTGTGCGATAGGAAATTACTGAAAACGACCACTACAGAATATTAATAAATAATTTTATTAAATTACCATATATTTTTAAATACTTTTAATCGTATCTTTTATTTGTATGACTGAAGTACATACTTATATGTGTAACTTAATTTGCTTTGATTATTTATTACGACATGTATTTACTGGTCCTTTCTTACCCATTCCTGATTCTCAAGTCGAATAATAAATTGGAGCTGGAATAACGATAAAATTAAAAATAACGTTTTAATGAAAACTAGCAACGTACCTATGTGTAATGTACAGCGTACATAATATATCAAAAGGGATTTACCACGATATTGCGAGGATCACACAATAACTCTGGAAATGTAACACTTATTCGGCGGAAAATTCTGCTGCTGTGTACTGATATTTCTATATTACATTATTTTTTTCTATATTACATTATATTATATTATTACAGATATTTCTTCAGGTTTTATGAAACTTCTATAGTGGTAAATATAAGTGGTTTTTGTAAAAAAATCCAGGAGCGGAGACGCGGGCACTTGCTATAGTATTATAATATACGAAAATTTAAAATACTGACGAACTATGGAAATTCAGCTTCATTTCGTTCTGTGCTGCTGCAGTGTTGAGTGGCCCTTGTGTTCAGTAGATACTACTTGAACAAAGTTCATTTTACTTCTGTCATATTATTTTTGGAATAGTTACAACTTTTTAACGACGAGATCAGTTTGTAGTATTTTTCGTATTTAATGGAATGCAATGCAATACAGTAAACGATTCACTTGCACTAGTGACCTTTATGAAAGAGGTTTCGTCAATTCATACATAATGAAACGTACCCAGATAGTGTTATTCAATAACGTATTTGCTACTAGTGACCTACTATTTTATGTTTATGGGCCGCACAGACATACATAGTACAAGTATGCATACATGGACAATGAACAAGCCACTCCTGTTGGTGGTCGATCGATGGTCTACTTTAGAATAAAAAAAAATAAATGTGTTATTCGGCCCCATATGAACCTAAAACATATGCACATTATTTCAATCGTTGTACAATCTCTCAATAATTACACTTTTCGGACTTTGACGCTTCATGTAGGTATAAAATTCTTGTACATATGTATTTTGAATTTTGATATTCATCTAAATGTATAACGAGTACAATATCTATTAAACATTTTAGAATGTATTGAATTTAATGCAATATCGATTTATTGGCTCCTAAGAGTAAAGGAATAAAAGATAATACTATAGAATTATATATTATATAAACTTTAATAAGAAGTAATTTATGTATGTATGTATACTAAACTGAATATGTAAATTTTAGAAACTAAGTTTGTCATCAAAGCACTTTATCTTGTTCTCAATGTAATAATCTTTGTTGCACGATTTTTGTATGTGCATATTTGTTATTTAACTAGTAATTTTATCGTTGATGTCGCAGTTATTGATACTTATATTCGAACAATGTTACATTATGTCACGGGCGTAGCCAGGATTTTGTTTCGGGGGGTTCATTAAAATGAAACTTTTTTTCTCTAGTTTTCTTGTCCCAATCGAATACATATTTGTAAAAATAATCTTTATACACAATTACCACGGCCCACAAGTACCACGTGGAGCCGCCGCCATCGTCGAGGTTTGGCCATAAAACGCCGTGGAGATTTCACCTTATCCCGAGGGTAAGTCGGTCTGGTTCAGGAGCACGATGACGTCGATCTGCGACGCTTCGATGCCCCGGGCAGGCCGCTTCGAGCGCCGGGCGATGCACTGGTAGTCGATGGAAATCGCGCAGCTGTGTACTGTGCTTGCTTGCGCGCCCACCGCCAGGCCAGCAGAATCCGGAGGAGAAGGCGGGCAACTCCAGAGGAGGAGAGAAGAAGCCTACAGGGCGTCCCAGGATACCAAGGAGGCGACCCGTGGACCCGTGGACCCGTGGGGCGTCTTTCATAGGTACAGACGCCCCACGGATCCAGCAGTTTGTCCATCAGTCAGCACCGCATGGTGCTCCACACCAAACTCCAAACTCCTCCTATGAATGCCCCTGTTGGCGGAGATACTAGATCCGGATACTGAGAAGAGTGATAGATTTGCTCTTCCCGGTGATCCGGTCAAGTCCCGTGTAGTTATACCTCGCTACCTCCGGTCTCTTGGACCGACGAGTTGGGGGTTACAGAGCAGGAGTTTGACCGAGCACCTGGCCTGAGTGCTCAGAACACAGCGCTGGTCCGGACTGGATTCCGGGCCGGACGTGGGTGTTCCCCACGGCCTGGAAGAAGGCAAGTTTGGTCTTTTTGAAGTAAGACGACAGAGACGCGTAGTTGACTCCCTCTGCGTACCGTCACATATGCCTGCTGGACGAAGCTGGCAAGCTCTTCCAGCGGTTCTGCGTGTTGAACTCCCCGCGGGCGTCAGCGTCAACTGATACGCAGATGACACGTTGGTGCTAGCATGCAAGTTGAAGCTTGAAATCGTCGTTGAAATCGTCGTCGCGAAAATCTGCGAATTGGGCGTTCGGATACCGCCGCACAAGACGAAGACGCTATGGCTTCACAAGTGGCTGGTGGGCCGGGAACCGCTCTGTTCGCAGAGTATCCGCGTAGGTGACTCAAACGTCCAGGTGGCCAGGTTCATGAAATACCTGAGCCTAGTCCTAGACGGTCGCTGGAGCTTTGAAGAGCAAGCTCTTGGCCCCCGGATCGAGAAGGCAGTAGGTGCGTTGCACAGACTTGAATAATCTCAGGGGACCAAAGGAAGAGGTTCGCCGCCTCTATGCTGGTGTCGTGCAATCAACGGCCCTCTACTGTGCGCCCGTTTGGTCACACCGACTGACAGGCACCCGCTACTGCAAGACTAAGATGTCACCTGAGTCTGCAGCGGAGGTCTGATCCGCCATTGGACATCCTGGCGGAAAGGGATGCGAGGGTCTACGACTAGACCCTTCGTCGTTGCGGTAGAAGTGCGTTTTACCCTGCCAGCGCCTTCTCAGTGCTCAGGAGGCAGGACCAGCGAAGGGCACACACGACGTAGCACGTCCGTCTCCGCAGAGTACAAACGCGTCGTGAGTGCTATCCTGCCGACCTTCGAGGCCTGGATGCGGAGGAAGCCGGCGAGTCACCTTCCGACTTATACAGATGCTGACTGGTCACGGTTGCTTTGAAGAGTACCTGTGTAGAATCGGTTGCTTTGGAGAATACCTGTGTAGGATCGGACGCGAGGCGTCGGTGGTTTGCAACCACTGCAAGGCGAACCAAGACACTGCCCAACACACCCTGGAGG
>DVXP01003183.1:0-11642 GCA_018235645.1 Junonia grisea
CGTGTCGAAAGCAGGTCAACTTGTTTATTAAATATAATTATAACAAGTATTTAAAGGTGTTTAAGACACGTGTTGACGATATAATTGATTGTAAAAAAAATAAATGTTAATCATTTCATTTAAACAAACTTTCTCATCTATGTTAACATTATATAAAACCAATGGTAGTCTACCTAAGAAACTTCCTAAAAATGGTAAATAATATTTCTTCAGGTCTTTGCTGATTTGTAAAAAGTGATAAATGAGGTGTATATAAATAAGTTACAGGTTATGAAGTTTCATACACCTTTTAATGGATAT
This sequence comes from Junonia grisea, assembly GCA_018235645.1. Taxonomy (NCBI): domain Eukaryota; kingdom Metazoa; phylum Arthropoda; class Insecta; order Lepidoptera; family Nymphalidae; genus Junonia; species Junonia grisea. The sequence continues at coordinate 301 of DVXP01003183.1, forward strand.
ATGATTTGGAAATATTAAAAGTTAAAACATGCCCAAAAACTCTATATCCTTAGTCATTAGGAGATGAATTTAAAACTAAACAAATTAAAATCAAAGTCCACAAGTGTAAGGTAGTCAATACATAATTCAAGCCTTCAAGGCGGTGAATAGAGTTGTCTTAACACAGCATAATGGCGACAGTGATATTCAATAGATACGAAAATATTTTGACAAATCACCTTGAAGCCAGATTTGTTTTCGTTTGAGCCGTAGTACATACCAAGGAACTATATGTTAATTATAACAAAACTTGATATCCTTTCAAACTATTTATGTGAATGTGTGGATATTTATCACACTGTTGAATTATTTTATGAAGTAGGAAATATTTCACAGGCAGTATGTCAGACTTTTGAAGATGGTAAGTACGTGCATATTCTTAAATTATTTATTTGTATTTGCATGATTTATACAAAACTCTTTATTTTTACATATAATTCAAATATATATAGATAGTAACGATATCCATATGAAATCAAAGCACAATACCAAATAAATTTTTCAACGATAGCATTTCAAATAATAAAAAAGAACATTAAATCATTACGAAGATCATAAATTCAGTTTTCAAATATGAAACGGTTAATCGCGAACCGAATAATGAAACAATAAATATTCAACCACGGGCATACGCACCAATCCATTACGGCCGTCATTTTCCAACCGATTGTATGCTAATACAAACAAACGTCCAGTTTTCGTATGAAAAACGGGGACTGGAACAAACAATGAAGACGTGTTTTCACCGTTTTCCATTCCGTTAAAACACCCACCTGACTTTCCACATACAATTGTTGTCACTTTCTACGTCAATAGAAATTACCGCTCCTAAAATAGCTACATTAATATCGACTTTATCACTATGTGCTAAAGTGCAATTTGCTTTCATAGCTCGATAATCGCTGCCTTAATCACAAATACTGTTAATCACTTAATTGTTCACAATGTCTTATTTATAGATACACTGCTTCTATCGTGGACATATTCATGTGTGTTTAAAGCATAAACAAGCACGTTAAAGGAAATAGTAGACGACATGATACGATACGACTCGACTGCTGTTAAAATAAATATTATTTGATTTGCCTTCATGTTCTATAAATATAATATTGCTTATATTATGCTCGAATAAATAAAGGCTCATTTTTGCACTATTTTGCACAAATTGCTCATTTATTCGGAACTAACATTAAAAAAATCACGTGATCTTTATCATCTAAAGCATCATTATAAACAAATTTATCAGCTTACAATTTCCCTAAACGACGTTACCATCTAAAATATTAATCCAATGACAGTTCGATCAATAGATTATTATCATCAGTTGGACACGGATTGATAAGGACCTGATCCCCACCTGATCAGCCACATTCATCACGTCACTGGCTATCCATTACACTGCATCACATTCAGGGTCCCGACCTCTGCACCCAATCTGTAGGAACGTCGGATGCAATCAAACCGACAGCATCCAAGGCTGGGATGACTAATGTCCCTTAATTCAATCTTGGATGTGCTGGTTATAATGTTGATGTATTGTGCGGGTTATGAAGTATTATATTTTATGTTTAAAATTATAAAGATACGGAAGTGTCCTTTTTATAATAGATGGTATAGACAAAAATTATACAACTATTGAATATTATTTGGAGAAAAAAAAATAGATTATGTAGAACATTAACCACAAATCATTCTTGCAAATAGTGACACTAGTTATTTTATAAAACAAAACAATTTTAGTGAAAGTAATTCCTTGTGATGTAACGTAAGTTGCAAAAGTTGATAAACAGATAATTTCTTATTTAGAAACAAAGCAATACGCGATCGATGAAGAATAAAAAAGCAACAATGATTCGTACACCGCAACAATCGTAAAGATTAGACGCAGTCATGAAAACAAAAGTGAGGAATTCGACATTATGTAATGCACGTAACAAACGAGATGGGCTTAGGCGTGGGATACATTGTTTAAGTAGGTGTGACGGATTCCAGGCCATTACCAGTTCTGTGGGGTAACGATGATTACCTTATAATCATAGGTTCTTGCTGTTTCTCACCCGCACCTTCGACCAACCCGTCTGGCGGGTTCGGAAAGAGACAGCCATTTCAAATGCTATTGATTAGAAAAGGACAAATGAGGGATAGATCAAGGATCCACAATATACAGGAAAGACTTGTTTTTATGATGATTCAATGTAAGGAATTGGTTAGATTATAAACCAACGTAAGGACTTTGATCCTGAACGTAGAAGTGCAACTGCAATAATTGAATGGGGTTTTAATGGCCTTTGAAACTAAAAGATCCGAAGAAACCTAACTCAAAATACACTTTTAAATTGCTCCGTAAAAAAATACGTAAGAAATTCATCCAACCAGAAAAATACATTGAAGATCAGATCAGCATTATTAGTTTTTATAACACATTGTAAAAAGGGCCAACCAATATTCTTTAAATAGAAGGCACACGAGCGGGAATTTTAATGGTCACCGCTGCTCGTTTAGCACAGTCTTTTTCAACATACAACAACTGTTTCATTGCATTCCATTCTGTCGCTGCCTTTAAATTGTCCTATATAAAATATGGCTACAGAAAAAATTGGCGACGGGATGATTGTTTATTAAAATAGTACGTGCCAGTCGTTTACAATATAATCGACGCACTTACCTACGCAGCGAGTTGTCTCATTATTCTCCAAGATTTACTTTACCATCTAAAATCAAATAGCTCGTATTTTGATTAACCGCATCAACAATTTTAATGTTATTAAGGGGCTCATGAATATATAGTATAAACCCAGATTTGTTTTTTAAATCGGTTCTGAGACCCAAGAAATCATTTTCTTCATAAGATTCATTGAATATTGTGTCAGGCATAGCCCCAGTTGTTATAGACAGGACAAGATCGTCACTCATCTTAACAATGGTACGTGCCGGCTGGTTATTTTTATATACATATTTATATAATTTGAAAGATGCTAGTTTTTGCCTCACCCACCTGGCACATTGATCCATATAAACGGATATGATCTTTTTTATTTCTGTCCATAACTCGTTCCCAATATCATTCTAGAAACTAGTTGGTCACCGCTAATGTAACTAGATTAATGGCGCGCCAGTTATTGCACGCAAGTTTGTTTACAAGAATGTTTGATTGCCGTTTTACGTTACAAATATAAAATTCTTTGGTATATGTATGTACTGAGTTTAATTTAGAGCAGTCGCGAATAACCCTAATGAGTGAACGACCTATAAATGTGTTTGACCGCTGAGTTCTTAGGAAAGGAATGAAAGAACTAGATTAGGTAAAAGCAACAAATATAATATCTACTTAAACTTTTCTTTTAATGATCGGGTTAAAATAATGATAATGTTCCAAAAGAAGTTAATTAAAGAAGTAAGACTTTGACCAAAATTTATTATTGATCTTAAAGAACAACTGCATACAATTTTGCTAAAGCACACAATTGATACATGAAATTGAAACATAAAAATAATCCGTTGATTGAAATTGTATAATTAAATTTTGAACTGCGAGATGAAGACTCTTGATTGTCATCTTAATGCACATTTCATTAATGTTCGACCTTTGGCAGATACATCTGTCTTAACGAGCAGAAACACATTGGAAGTAATACAAGGAATTGCAACAATAAATAACAAACTGTACATACATATAATGAGCTGTAACGAGCTGTCTGTAGATGAAATATTTTCGAAAATATTAGTAATATACACCAAAAGTGAATTATATTTTAGAGGTTTTAGAAGCATAATAGAAATTGAGTTGATGACGCACCTAAAATTATCAAATAATGTATTTCTAATGAAACTAATGACTTGTAAGAACTTTGGTACCAATTTTTTGTAAAGTTTAAGCAAAGAAATAATGTAAGCAGTTGTCAAGAAAGAATTTCTTCATCCAGGTGCACTATATGTAAACGTGGGCACAACTTGTTTGACATATGAATAAACATAGAAAATGTGCAATAAATAACTTTAATAATCAGTCTATTGAAGCGGAAGCTATATTTGAGTATCTTGTAAGATTTGCATAATAACATTTCCTTTTAGAATCTTCTAGACGACTAATGATTGTAAATATTAAATCTTATGTAACCTCAAAGATATTATATGATAATGTGGGAATTTATGAATATAGTGTACGTAATTTTAAACGAGATAAGTATTTATATTTGTTAACTGTGGAATCAAAAATAAAAATTACTATAGTTCAGGTATAGCTAACAATTCTTATTTGTTGTCTTCATTAACAAAGCAAAATAATTTCAAGTTTTTATAATTATATACAATACGAGGGATTTAGAAACACTGCAATAAAGTATAATGTATTCCTAGTGATACAAAGTTGATAATTTCTATCGATTTGGTTTAAGGTAACCATCTATCTCTAAGCCCATTACAGGATAAAACAGCTGTGATTGACAGCCAAACAAGCAAAACGCACCATAAGGGCCACAATTGCCTATTTTGTCTTGTTCCCTAAAAGGCAATCCTCATTATGGCATGTTTCTAGTTTTGGTCCCTAAGTGCTAACTGACCGCATTATATAACCATTAAATATTAGAAAAAAAGAATGTAGAGGTTACACGAGTTCAATAAGTGCCACTTTTTATAATTACATCTTAGACAGCTAAACTGGTATTAAATAAAAAAAAACTGCTAATGTTTATTAAAGCGATGTAAAAGTGTACAGGAAGTGTAATTCAATAAGATAATTCGAATGGAAATTCGAAAAGCATAAACATTTAGCGTTGAAAATTATGTTGATGGAACAACTAGACTTGGGCTTATCATTTTTCTAAACAGGTTCCGCGCTGATTCCAAGATTGCAGGCGGCGATAATATCTCAACTCGTTACTCGTTGGCAATCGAACCAGGACGTAAACAGCAGCACAACTCGAACTAGGTTTTGCTGGATGATTTACGACCACGAAATCATCGGAGGATTTTTTACGAGCTCATAAAAACTTGTGCACAGACTATAAATAAACCCAGCTGATGAACTAAGGCAATTGGATCTGTGTCACATGAGTCAGTGGTGATTTGTTTCTGCTTTATATTTAGAAGTTTATGCGTTTTTGATATAAATGGGTCAGATTTGTGGGACGTCAGCATATGGCGCTGAATCAAGCGTTCGTTAAATGTGGTCGTCGAGCGGACTCATTGTTTTGAAGACGTTGCCAGAATTTTGATTGACAAATTAATTGCTTTTCGATCAGTCGATTAGTGATCGCCTTTTTAAATTTTTGGTACAAGAATTCTTTGAAATCTTATGAACGTTTGGTACATCAGTGTGCATATGTGAATTCGATTTCTATACGCGTGTCACGCATTAGAATTTATTTAACTGAACTTATATGGTAACGATTCATTAATCAAATATGTGCAGGAAAAAAATCTGAAACCCGCTTTGAGCAGTCGAGGTCAGGCTTGTTATTCACTTATCTGGCTTGTTCATCATTGTTAAGAGTAATTTATTGCGGGCGGTAAAACAGTGCACTCTTAGGTACAATCACGTTTACTGGGGATAAAGTTTTTGTCCATTAAACCTTATTAAAGCACATATATGCAAGGTCGGATGATTCAATCCATACTAATATTATAAATGGGAAAGTAACTGTCTGTCTCGTGCGTTTTTAGGCCTAAATTGGTGAACCAAATATTTGATATGAAGGACCTTCATGAAGGTTACATACATTTTAGCGCAAAAACCGACATCCACACGAGCCAAGCTTCGAGCGAAATGTATGTCTTTCATATAAGTTTGAATTAAGCGAAAATAATTGTAATTAAAATTCTGTCTGTTGTCATAACTGTTTTATATTATTTTATACACTCGCGAAAATTATACTAAATGAATATTTTTGCACACTTATTTGAAACTTTTTTGAATTCCAAATGACGAATTACGTTCATAATAATATAATTTATGAAATACAAATTATGTTTTAGTCGTAAGAAGTTACGCTCTAAATGTTATATTTCGTAACGCAAATTATTAAAATTTTGTTTATTACGACTATTGCGTAAACTGCGATTTGTTAATTTAAGTCGGTCTACAATTATTAAACTTGTTATATTTAACTGTTTGAATTCATTAGACGAAAATATCCTCTTATTTTTCAAATATAAATAGATTTATTATTTTAATTACCTTTTAAACATAAATAAATCTTACTATAATATTTCTCTGATCATGTAATATTAAAGAAAAATTAAAATGTAAGGGCAGACCACACTAGTAGACCCTGATTCGAATGCGCTACGGTGCTCGAAAACGTACATTCATTATTTTCTCTGGGTCAAGAAAACCGCCAATTCAAAATGAACTCTCACTGGGGACATTAGTAAATAAAACCTTTAGCCTTACAGTAGTTCAGGGGTCCAGTAATTCTGGGTGCGTTGTAGCACGTCCCTTTCAATATGGCGCCGCGTCTACGTGACGCTGGTGAAGGCGGGAAACAATGGTAGCCCGTTATGAATATTGAGCTGGTAGGGTTGCCAACTACAAAACATAAATAGGATTTTATGTTGATAAAACCTGCGTATTAAAGCTAATAATAGAACGCAGTAATACCAGTAGCATAGCTAGTTTAAGTGAGATCTCGAGAGGTTTTTATGTTTTTAGCTGGTTTTCTCTTTTTTTATAATTTTTTCCACTGGCATAATATCTAACAATATGCTAGTGCTTTTAAGCATTATGAGAATGTCCTAAAAAGCAGGACATGTCCCGGAAAAACAGGACGTTTGGCAACCCTAATCTGGGGGATAGTGAGCATGCCTCAACGATTTTCGCCGCATGTCTACAGCTATTCGACTATGAAATCACACATCGGAATGTTCGTTGGCCTACTGCGGTACGCGAGCGTGCCGTTTCCGCGCCATATTTGGCGTTCGAAATTTAAAATATTCATTTTTTATAACGGCGCCTTTTTTTCTAAACGGCCATGTTTTGTTGAATCTGTATATTTTTTTTATCATTGTCATTTTTTATCTGTTATGTCGCTATTTGTTATCGAAATGTCAGTTATGCCCGTTATTTTGAATATGTTATTTTGACTATTTTATGAAACCTGAATTTTTATAACCAACCATAACAAATGACTTAATCTAGTAGGAAAGAAGTTTATATGGATATCATTTCTGCCGCTTATTTCTTTTATGCCGTAGCTAGTCAATACAAATAAATTTATTAAAAACAGTTCTCGTAGAACTGATGTATTAATATTGTCATTATTACATCTCGTTTCTATTTACGGACAGTCATATCACTGAAAACCACAACACGGCGCCTACTAAGCATTCAACGTGCTCCACAGTCGTGGTGACCGATGTTTTTGCTATGCATATCATTATTTTCGTTACTTATTGCGAATTCGATGAGTCATTACGCTTATTTATTTCCAAAACTTCGTCATATGCCGGATCCAATGTTCTTGGAACGAAGATAAATATTTTGGACGTTTCATACTACTTACAGGAAAACGTTGGGAAATAGATTGGCTTTAGAGTTTAAGGAATTGAATTAGTTAGCTCTATAGAGTTAAGATCTGCGTTAAGCGGTATTCACACGAAGAATGTAATTGCCTCACTAATAGCTGCAACGAACCGTTTAAGGTGCGTCCTAAACTTCTAAGAAATTGCGTATCCCACTTACACCGTGAAACGCGCATATAACATAAAAATTCGAAATATGTCCAAGCGATTATAGTCACTAGATTAAAATATCATACAAACCAGTTTCCTTTACGGCGATTAAGAAAAATCTCAACCCGGGTTCATAGTCGTTACAAAACGACAGGCATTCTAGTGATGCCGCGTAAAGAACATCGTATCTAACGTCATTTATGTAATTAAAAATTATGGTTACGGTTACGTAAAACGTAATTGTGAGTGAAAATTTAATGTTACGTAATTTTCGTTGCAGTTTTTGTTCGATCTGGGTCGTTCGCCGAATCGAAGTAAACGAGATCGAATGAATTTATTATGGCCGCCCCGAAAAGTTTTCGTCTTGAAACTTTATTGTTTTACGTTTGAAGGTTTTGGGTTAAAGTTATAATTAATTCGTCTCTTTGTCAGTTTCAGGTCGCTTTTATTGAGAATGCTGATAAACAAGAATTTATTACACGTGCATTCAAATGTTATAGACGGAAAAGGGGAAACTGGCATATTTTTTTGATATTTTGGCGTTTTTTATCTATATTTCAATATAATATTGTAACTTAATTTTAGATGCGTTTTGTTTTTCTTTTAACTGAAAAATTAATGGACTTATTATGCTTCATAAATTACATTTTTTGGATTGGTAACTTTTCAAAATTTTATCGATTTATAAATGTAAATTCAAATCTTAATTTATTTGGTAGCAACACTCACCACTATTGACAGTAATCTTTTGATCTCTTTAGGGCCGTATTATCCCAAGAGGAAAAAAGTTAATATACGAAGGATCGGGTACAATCGGGAATTAAGGAAATTACGTCAAGGGTTCATTTTAATCTTCCGAAATGAGCTGTTCGGTACACGGTTCCATCACCACTAGAGAAAATCGTTACATATGTTTAAAGAAATTAATTATTTATACCTCAGCTTTTCATTTTAACATATCATATCATAAACATTTTGGTTAGCAATAATTTTGTAACAAAAAATCTACACACATTCGCAACGCTCATCTTAACAAAAATATATGTAAAAAATATCGTCATAACAAAAAAGTGTGTTTATCCAGCTATCTCTGCACGCAATGTGGTATGATTAAACTTCTGACAGACATATGTAATGAATATAAGTGTTAGTATAATATTGTGTATAAGAAAAAATACGTCAGATGATAGTATAACATGACATGACGTCTAAATTGTTAACGTTTCCTAACTACTTTACAGCTTAAGAGGCTCTGAGTTTTTCACCCATCCGATTCACAGGAGACCTATTCTTATGAAACTTTTTTGATTTAAAAATAACACAGCCTGTACATATCCCACTGCTGGGCATAGGCCTCTTCTCCTATTAGGGAGAAGGAAATGGAGCTTAATCCACCACGCTGCTCCATCGCGGATTGGTGGATATAAATGTGTCAGAATTTCTTCCGGCACATGCAGGTTTCCTCACGATGTTTTCCTTCACCGAGCTCGAAGTGAATTTAAACGGAAAACGAAAATATCAAGAGATTGAAGGAAGTATGATATATATACATATACATAGTAATGAGTTTAAAAAATGTATTAATATTTTTGTTTATTTTTTTTTCATTACAATAAAGTACAATATCTACCTACTATTTAACTGCAGGTTATTAAATCCTTTTATACCCAGTCCCTTTCAATACAACCAATTATTCCCGGATAAAACATGAACAGATGTATTAACATAATTTCAATTCAAAATATGCATCCATATTTCATCAACAATGAATCTTTTAAAACTATTTCCTGCGCCACATTGTCAGGAACAGCCAATCACAGTCGAGAACGTAATATCCACAAGAGATTATTATTAGTCAATTCAAAAATAGTCGATAAAGCAAGCCTCCTGATTGGTCCTTTCCGTCTTATGGTCAATTAGCAAGATGCATTCCGACAAATTACTTAGCATGCAGTCATCCGCCTATTGACGCGAATTAATTCATAAAACGTTTTCATATGAAATTCCGATGCAATTCAATTTAAAAATCAATGCAAACAATATTCATTTATAGTACCGGCCGAAAAAATGTATCGATTACAAAAAATAAGTAGCTTGTGTGTATTTTACTTTTATCTGCCTAACTATGACTTTTACAAATTAATAGTTATTATTTTTTCTAGAAAAATCTAAAAACACGTTTAGTTACGATTGATTTAGATTTTCGAAATGATTACATTTCTAATTAAACTAATTTAAACTGATTTAAATTTAGTTTACGTAATATATTTATAGTTCCAAAATTCCGGAAATCTTAAAGTGGCCATATTCTGTTTAATAAACGAGCTAATAATACAATACCAACATTACAAATTACACTTGTGAATCAGGCAATTATATCTTACGAGTTATTTGTCATTAATTATATGTTTTTTTTAAATTCTTTATTGCACAAAATATAATTGTACAAAAGGCGGGCTTAACGCTACTGCGATCTCTACCAGCCTACCTTAAGACGTACAAGAAAGATTTTATGTTCTATCAGTAGATGTGCAAAAATAGAGATAATTTAATTTTAAAATTTATAATAATTTGATATCATATAAAAATAATAAAAGTCAAGAAAGTACGTTAAATAAAAATATAATATAAAAAATATATAATATATAAATAAATATTCGTGACATATCTAAATATTTACAAACTTAACATCCATACATAATATAAAATATATACGACATATTTCATAACATCTATTCAATTTTTCGCACAGTGCATTGAAGTGAATTAACAATATGACCTAGTTTGAAGTGATTTTGACGTTTTGCCAGCCAATAACCACAGCTGCTGCGTTACGAACGAAACACAGATAACATATCGCTATGTGACATGTTATTTATATTTATGGCCGACATAAAATAATATAACCGTGTGATATAACCGTTAATTATATAACGATAATGGTTATTGGTTAAAAATAGAATAGTGATGATTTATATATAGATGTATAGAAAGGAGAAAATGTAGGGTGTAGTTATCTTTTCAAATAATTATTAATATATTTCTTACATGAATCGTGTTTTTGATTTATAGAACATGCATCCAAGTTGATGTTATATTAATTTTGTAAATCGATTAAGTATTTTTTTTAGAAAATATTTTTTTTTTAGAAAAGAAAATAAAATAGATGTATTTATTCAGTGAAATCTTTACCGATTGAATTCTATTGTACTTATCTGTGTAAATATAATTATATTTTTTATTTGATAAAACATTCATGATTCAACTTTAATCATTAGACGCCTAGTTAAACATAACCGCTGTATACATTATCATGGCAGGCAGTGTAACAAAATTCACTCATACCGTAATCCGATGGCCGTGACGCGGCATAGCTTTTCAATGGAGACCAACATTACTTCGCATATGCATGCATGCATTAACACTATTGTCTGTTAGTATAAACTGTGTATTCAATATTATTGTATGTTTTATTTATAAAAATATTTCATTGTGTAAAAAGTTCTGTTATTAACTATTATTATGAATACGAATGGTTAAGAGAGAATAATACCTTTAAGTTCTAAATTTCAGTAGAAAACACTTATTTTTTTTATATTTAAAATATGCATCCATGGGCACATAGTTGCCCATGC
>DVXP01003184.1:0-11639 GCA_018235645.1 Junonia grisea
ACTATAACTATTATTACTTATAAAATAAATATACATACTCAATGAATGTTATGTACACTTGTAATTGACGTACATATCAGATTTTAATGTAACTTGTAAATTTTAATATAAATGTTTGTAATATGTATGTTGTAAGTGTACTTAAATAAATAAATAAATAAATAAATAACCACGCTTTTAAAATCGGTATGAAGTGCCTATCTAATATGGAACTGCGTTCAGTACCTGGCTAATAGAGAACAGGAAGAACAAAAACCTTCCATTTCCCTTAAGGAAATATACTGTAAATATCAATATCGACGGTTGGAAGGCTATTTGGTCTAAGCGCCATTTTTTTGACATATATATTTTTATACATGTTTGGATAGAGAACAATTTGCTGATTCCAAATATGTATAAAAATATATATGTTCAAAAAATGGCGCTTAGACCAAATAGCCTTTCAACCATCGATATCTTATCACATCTGAATTTGAATATCAGCAGACCTCTAGAAAATATTAGGTCAAAATAAAATTGATGTCATTATTTCTATTAAACCTTAACGTGCTTAACAAAGAATTAGGAAGAAAAATGAATAGGGAAGAAAGGGGCACAGTAAGATAAGGATTCATGAAAGAGTTAGGTTCATGGCTCTCTCACTCGTCACGGAAGACAGTTGCATCAATTTCTTCACAAAGATTTCCTCATCCCATATCCATAAGTATATAGCTAGATTCAACCACAATTATAAATTTAGTTAAATAAATATTATTTAGCTTTAGTAAACGTCCACGCATACAAAGTTGCGGCTAGCGCGATTTATTAAAATTTATCGCTTGTAAATGAATGCGGTTTCGCGTCAACTATCTATACATCGTATGGACAGACCAGAATAGTGTTTTATTGCTTGCCCGAATCGGTATCGATGGAAATTATAACGTTGCTTCGGATTAGGTGATAAAATTTAGCGTGAATAACGAATTTATATTAGTTGAAGTAAGTCGTAAATCAACTGGAGTTATACTTTCGTCGAGTATGCTTTCACAAGATCTTTTGAAACGTCAAAGTATATAGCAATAAAATAGTTAAATTAATGAAAACCTGAAACTAGTATGGAATGCGTGTTTTACTGAGAAGAACCGGCCAGAATCACGATAGTTCCTTCTTAACTTAGTTTAACTACAATCCTTAAACGATTTTTAAGACATGATTCTTTCTTAGCAGACCAGGCTTAAGTCATTTTCTCATTGCCCATACATTCTTTTTTTTCTATTAACAAAAACCGACTGCTTAAAGAAAGTCAAACACATTTATTTCAATCCATATCATCAAAACATTAAAATTTCATATCGTACTTGTTACAAAGTACGCTATAAAAATTCTCGCTCGTGTCTATCATTAAGACTGGCCTTTTGCGATATTGATAACGTTTTAAATAGTGTTCGTTGTGTTTCTATTAATTTATAAATGGGTTATATCTATATTTATAATGGTAATGTAAGTAGATTATGTTGTGTCGTAGTATAATGGCAATGGCTTTTAAACCTGAACAATTTATTATAATGTATGTATGTACCACACTATGATGGAAAATTGAGTATAGTATCTAGTTGAACATATTCCAATCCCTCGTCATCTTCCCTTACTCCTTTTAAAAGTAGCAAAATATTTGGGCTTTCAAAGAGATTTATCAAAAACAGATAAAAACTATCAAGGCGTAGCAATCCACTTCTATCCAAGGCATTCAGTTGTTTTTGACTATTCGTTACATAAAAATCTTCTCTATAATAATATTCGTAGATAGATAAAAATAACATGATAAAAATAATGTTACATTTTAAGCCAAAAAATCTTAAGATTCACCACCATTACATAACAAATCTCGACAAATTAAAAAACGATAGTCACAAAGCATAGTTAAACTGAAACATTTAACGAGTAAAATGCTTGGCACATCTCCAATTAACAGGGTAGCATGCCAAGATCCAGGGTTCAGGAGGTGAAACAGGATTCTTGGCGATCTTTCTACTCTTAAAGCTTATGGAGGTAAATTCAACTAACTTGAAATGTCTGAACACGAGTAGAATTAAAATTTGGACATGCTCGTGGAAGAAATCTCGACTCTGGTAGAGACAGAGCAGTATAATACAGATTTTACACCCTTACTGCTTAAGGTATCTTACGCATGACCAATTTATTTAGGAAACCAATTAAAGTTGCGCCCCTACTATACTAGTTTTCGTTCAATTTTTGTCATGCACTTTGCGGATGACCTTTTCAAGAATTGCACTTCTACTTCCTATTTGTCATCCTGAAAGATACATTATTACACAAATTTTGCATCTTCCAGATCGGAACTGCTGCCCCCTACCTAGCTAGCTACGCTTCTGCCTAGGATTATGATTATTGCTTTTACTTTTCTCGTATGGGTAGCGTTAGGTAATATAAATCATAATATGATCATGCTCAATAAACTGGCTAAATATTCGAGTCAGTGTCATTCGATCAGTGATGTAGTGGCCAAAATGCAGGGTTCAAAACCTTTTATCTAATTATATCTTTTATTTAATCTAATGATTCAAATTACAAGATAAAATTATGAAAAACTACAATGACGTGGCGACAGATAAGCATAATTATTATGATTTAGGTACTTTTTATCTACATACCACGTGGAAAAGTCGCGAGCAAATGCTAGCTTACTTAGTTTCATAACAAATGTCAATTAATCTAATGATATTAATTATTATCTGTCTCAAGTGATATCGCAAGGGGTAATGAATCGTGGAACCAATCACTGAACTTGGCCACCTGCCAGACGATGAGGTGGCATGCCAAGTACTGCCATTGCGCCAAAATTGTTAACATGTGTGATTTACTTTGTATGATTATAATACTCGTTATTTATAATCTGTCTATCGTTTAGTATATGGTCTGGTGTTATTTATAGAATACACGTGTATAGATACATACATACATATAGAGTCTATTGTATGTCTCTTTATGTATACTCTCACTAATGTATGTATTAAAAATTACTTGTAAATGACTTTGTAAATACCTATTACTAAAACTTATATTAACGCGAGCGAAGCTGAAAGTAAAAAGGTAGAATTAAGTTCAAAGACTTGCTTAAAGAAGAGATAATTTTCTTTACAAAAAATTATAATCATATTACGTCCAGTTCCAACACAGTTGGGTTAAAACATATTTTCACGGTCAAAGAAATAATTGTACTTCACGTGAGCACATTACATGACATTACATTGAAATGGATTTTCAAGTAACGGTCTTATATAACACTGGTATTATACTTTTTATACATCAAATAATTTGTAAAGTTTATGTCCATCATTATATCCGATTAATTGCAAATATTTGTAGCATTATAAAATAAGAATAAGAAGTAAAATAAAAAAATCATTAAAGAATAACTTTCACCCATGATATCGGCCATTGCACGCAAATGTAGACTACATTTGCTCGCAGCTATGCTATCGAAATTGTAGACCAAGTCTAGTAGGACGACTATCCCATAGCCCTTTTTCTACCCGATCACAGTATTTTTCTGCATCTAAGGTAAACCTATTGCACGTTTACAATGAGACTGGAATAACTCGAAAGAGTGCTAAGACTGAATTCGTCAACGTTTTTTTTTATTGCAGCTCTGCCACTATAATCGTGCTGTAAGCAAAAATTCTAAAGGTAAAATTAGAGGAAGCCCTGCAGCTTTGCTTGCGGCGAAATTAAACAGCTGTGTCCACACGCAGGAGTACGATTGCAAGGCGCGGTCGACCCTTTCGTGTAGACGCTTTCTCAAACGGGATAAAATGTTAAAAACATGACTAACAAACATACAAGTATAGACTAAAAAATCATATTAAAAATTCCGCAGACCATAAAAGTGCAGTGACACACGTATAACATATTGGTAATAAAAATTACAAAGGGTCCAATTTCAAACGGCTGCGATACACGGGACGCGTGAATTTTTTGTGACTCGGCCGTCTCTTTCACACGCCGCACGTGCGTGAGGGACAGCTGATCCGTTCCAGAGACAATGGGCGCATTTTATTTTTTTAATCCGACAGATTATGAATCCCTGTTCAACGATTTAAAGGATGGCAAAGGAAAGAAAGCCTTACAGCCTTATAATAAGGTATTTAATCAATTAACGGTTTAATTCAAGATGTTATAGAGATGAGAAACTTGCGTTTTCGTGTAGTAGGTAACTATAAAGTCATTTGTTTATTATTTTACGACATGTACAATTTGCGATAAAGGAAATAGGTTAATTGTTTCGATAAATAATAGTTGGTACTTGTTGTTTTTATAACTTTAACGAAAAACTATTTTTTTTTTATAGAAATAAGGGCGTAGATAAACGCTAGACATTCTACCAGAAGAATGTAATATCATAATATTTAAAACTATTTATTATTTCTTATTGTTATTACACTCTTACATATATTCTCTTTAAAGTAAAATAATATAAATAAAAAATAAAATATTTAATTTTAGCGATTTTTTTCTTCTTTTGTTAGTCTTCGTTTATTTGCTAATCCTTGTTAATTAACTTTTACACCATATTATCGTTATCATAACATAACCTATATTGTTTCTATATATGTAATAACTTAAGTAGGTTAACAATATTGTATCAGAGATTTAATGTCAGACATATCTACCTTTTACGAATAAGTCAGTGTACTTTCAAGTTGAAATATCGCAAAAAATAACGGCACAAGCAAGATTTATCTGCAACTCAATATTAATACGGAAATAAATGACAATCATTAAGCATCACCTCGGATTATTAACGTTTCCACTTTATAATTTATATTAATATTTTCAATATAAAGATAATGTTAAAGGATATATAAGAGGAATTGCTTTAGGCGTGCCTTATGACCCATTATCCTTTGTGTTTGCCAATGGAAAAGCTTGGCGCGCGTTTTATATGATTAAATAACATTTATATATAACTATATGTTGTAACCATAAGTATATTATCTTCAAAACCTCTTTATTATCCCTGTATAGTTAATACTGGTAGTTTTCAATAAACGCTCCAGTTTGATGCTATTGTAGTATATACACTCTGTATTATAAGAAACTGATGATTGAATGGTTTTAGTAAAGTCAAATATATGTTTAAATGACTTCCTACTAAGTAAGAAGCCATATTGCTCCATATACTAAGTACGTTTACCATAAACTCGATAATCCATCCCTGTCTCTAGTATGCGGGATGTTTAGGAATAGAAAGTGACCGGTTACCTTCTGTTTTCCCATGGTTTATTAACCAAGATCTGTTATTACCGACTCTGTTGCAAATTGTACGTTTGCGAAATAATACAAAGACCTTGGTACCGATGACTAATGTAGATTACTCTTTGTTATGTACAAGTTTTAGTTGGTTTCACTGGTGTTAGATTTCGGTACTTGCCTGGTTGTTGGCTTCTGGTTACTGCTTAGATGATATGAGTGAAAGAGGGATTTTATATAGCCTATATTCTTTCAATAAAAACTGCCTATGTAATGTCAAGAGATATTTTTAATTGGTCCGGTAGTCTTAAGAGATAACAATGTTAAAAAAATTAACTCGATTTTTATTTTAGTACACTATTAATAAAGGAAACAAATAGCTTGCGGTTAAATTATTGTTATTAATGATCCGAAGTCTATTTCTAGAACTTCTCATATTTTTTTCTGTATTTCTTCTCGATTTATGTCAATTCAGACGCTATCTCGTAAATTGATGCTAAGTATTGCATTTTAGTGGTGTTTGCTCAGGTGTGAAATTTATAGCTGGGATGTGTCAATGTCCAGACGGAGGAAGTGGTGGCCATTTGATACATTTTGATACATTTCTTCTTTTAGCCTTTTTTTCTAATGGTTTTTATTATCTGTGGCTTCTATTACGTGGTTTCGATTGGTTTTCTTTATTGTTATGTAGTAAGGAAGTGCATATCAGATTTTTTAGTTCTAATTGTACGATTGAAAATGTTGTTTAACTATCAAATAATTAGTTTTAATTTAGTAGTTTTGAATTTTTACCTGCTGTTACTCATTTCCTATGTTCCTCAATAAGTTGTCTAACGCCAAAAGAATTTTCCATACTAGAATTGATAGTTCTCGAGAGTAACGATTTCTACGAAAAACCTTCGAATTTTATGTCAGAATACTACATATTAAAATTATTATATTAAAATATACAACATAATAACGAAATTCCTCTCAGTACCATATCAAACGACGAACAAAAAACCTTCACAAAGGGCGAAAGTACCTAAAATATACTTATGAAAGTAATTTCTCATCGAAACATTTTACAAAGCAAAATATCGACTCGAATTACAACCCCACATAATCCCGAGGCTCAAACGCCCTCCAGAAGGGCACGAGGGAGTAACAAAAGCGTCGATCAATCAAGTATTCCGCACAATATCGTGACAAACTAACGGTCGACGCCATTTTGATTGACCACAGCGCCTCGCTTAAACACCGAATAGGATGTTTTGATTTATTTTAGAATTCGATTAGATTATTAAATTTTATTTCTAACTAGCTTTTGTTTGTTGCTTTCCACGCAATAATGTTATCAATTTGTTTTAAAAAGAATATACATTATCTGGAATAATGTACCTTTCAAATGATACCATAAAATGTAGAGAATTAGTTCAGTGTTTCTGAAGTTTCTGTCAAACAAAATATTCGCTTTGTCGAAAAGACAAGCAATAAAGATAAAACCCGCCATTAGTGAATACTATTGTTTTAAGTAAAGCATTTTATTGAATAAATCAATATAGATTTTGTGTGTAGCCAGTTTTGAAACGATACAATTCGTGAGTTAATGTAATCAGTCTAAAATTATCAATTTTGGTTTGTAAGTGTATGTTATATTCGTATTCATAGAGTAATAGTGTAAGGTTAAAATTCGGAATGGAATTAGCTTTTATCCTGGATTACTACTTAGCCTACTTTTTAGGTGGATTCATCCGCAGGATAAAACAGCCTACAAGTTTGCTTATAAACTTAATACAGTTTATTTTACTACATTCTAGCTCTAGTATACCGATTTGATATTATATACGGCTTTCTTATTCTCACCAAATAATTTAAAAAGCATTATTTGTACCATTATAATTCTCCACGAATTGTATTAAGTTACACCACGCTTGCTTCAAATTAGGGTGCATATACGACCCCTAATTCGTATAGCTGTCTGAGCAGATCCGTCAAAACGCATGTTGCATAATGATAAAGTATTGTGTAGGAACGTGTATGGGAATATTAACTTTATTAATAAAGTAATTTGGTTCAATATTGCATAGCGGAATCCTTTGTTTGTTCTGTAAGGGTTATTTTAGAGACTACGGTGTCAAAATCGTTACGTAATGTGATAGGCAAAACGCTGACTGTGTTTTTAATTTTGTGTGTTTTGATGTGCCTCGCGGTGTATTTCATGTTTTTGTATACATGAGGTAACGTTTATGGTTATTGCTCTGCGCCTATGGGTCGCATCTTTATGTTATATGGCCTATAACATTCTTTAATAAACGAGTTATCTAATGAGAATTTTTTTTTAAGATTAGATTGGTAGTTTCTGAGATTTTTGAACTCAAATCAACTCTTAAATTCTATTTACTAGATATATTGTAGTATAGGACAAAGTCTTCAAGCAAAGATATTTTATATTCGCTTTTAGTTGTAGGTTAACAATAATATGCATCAGAAATCTGACATAAATGGCATTGTTCAAAAAATTAAAAGTTTTTGTCAAATTATGACACAATTCATTTATAAAATTACACATGATACCTATAAAATAAAAAGAGGCTACTTAATACATTATACCAATAACGTAATAGTCAATCACACATCAAGATAATATAATTCAGCACCGCGACAGTCTCCGACGTGTAGTCGCCCTTAATTCTATTACACCAATAAGCACAGGGCGTCACCGTATTAATCTGCACACAAGTAAACATTACATCACGGTGGATTGCCAAGAAATCGCCGTCTCCCTCACTCGTACGTACCTAGAGCCCGTGGGAAAGGGACAGGTGACAGGAATCAATACGATGGCGGTTTTATTCCGCGGGACTCGTGTTTGTGTGTATGGAACTGGATTCGAATGGCGCTGCTCTGGGCCGATGTGTAAATGATTTCGCATTATATCTAATATTGAGACAAATGTATGTGTGTCGTACGTATGTATGTAGCTTGAATGTGTGTCTTGCCATAGATAAAGTATTTTTTAATTGGAAGGTAATTGATCGAGTAATGGTGAGTGGTCATCGTTGTATTATAAAAACGTATTGATAGAATTTTTTACCTGAACCTCTTAGAAATAGAAATTTCTTTGTTCTCTTTTCTTCTTCATGCCTAACAGCATGGACATCTTTGAAATAACGTCAAAATTAAGTCAGATGTGTAAATGACATTGTGTATGTTGTTCCAAATTTTCTTTCTAAATAAAGTAGAAAACATATTGTTATATTATGTTATGTTTAAAGTAAGTCGAAAGTAAGCAATTAAACTATAATTTTATTGTTTTAGATTCGTTTGCGTGACAATTGAACTATTTTGCATATAGCATTAGGCATGTTACACACGATACGATTAACATAATTATAATTAGTAGTAAGTTATATTTAAGTGGTTTCAGTTATGAAACATAAAATGTTATGTAAAAAATTCAATTCTAATATTATATTGTTATTATTTCTATTATTATATTATTGTTTACATTTTATACATTTTTAAAGTTATTCCTATCACTACATTTAATTTCAACTTAAACTTTAAACTGTAAATGTAAGACAAAAGCTCGTAATTATTTTAGTTCATATTTTCGTTTGTTTTCTCAGTAAGTAAAATGTAAACTTTCTAGAAAATAGGTAAATTTCGGTAACAATAAATTTTTAATATTCCAAATAATCAGAATGAAATAGCTGAATAAGTCTGAGTAAAAAATTGCAAATAGAAAATTAAAAATGTTTTATAAACAGTATTCACTAAAATTATTTTGTTTCTATTTCCAAAAATCTGTAGTATTTTGCTAGTTTCAGATTTTTCTTTAGTGTAAAACTGTAATCTTATTATAAAGCCCTTTATACATTTATGAAAGTTCAGGCAACGATATACAATTCGAAGGTTACCTAGCTAAATAGGCACACAAAAATAATGGACTTTTTTCTTTTATTCCGCTATTTCATTTACAATTTCACATTTGTTATAAAAAAATACCAACCATAGACACGATTACAAGTGATAACAATAAAAATATATAAATCACAAACAATATTTATTTATAAGCAATGAATTAATATATTATTGGTAATTTAAATAATACAAATTATATTTACAAAGTTAATTATAATCGACTACAAGGTAATAACACAATTTTTTTTTAAATCATAGACAATAAACATTTTTTTCACAAACAATCATAAACAATGAACCAACATAATATCCCATAAATTAATGTGAAATCACGGAACCCTAACTGCTCCGGGGGCACATTCGGCATAATTCGCCGTTTCCCCCAGCTGGGGTGGCCACCCTTATTGATGTTTTACCACCTAATAAAATTATCGCGGAGAGCACTTTTCATGCTATTTATTGGTACTAATTTTAAGGAAATAACGAGTGCTATTTACTGATTTTTTGTATTTTATTGAATTATAATATTCAATTATAATATAATTGGACAGTAGACATATATATGGTCATCAAACATCCAAACTTCAATCAAGCAGAGAGGTATGTCGCCAAGAACAATAAAACTTTTGAAATAAAAGACATAAAAAATTTGGGTAATTTCTTTCAATGACATAATTCTTGGTGCGCGACAAATTGTTATTATCCATATTAATATAAAGAACACAATATTTATATATATGTACGATAAAGTCTAAAATGAAGAAAATATCTCCATGTATTTAAATATTTATCTAAAACTCAGAAACTAGATTTCAAATTTGGTTTGACAATTAATGCTACATTATCCCCGATTAACACAGGCATTTTATATACATATTTTATAAAAATACCTTTATTTAGAAAAGCCGGAGCAGTACTAGTAAACCGCCCCGGCTTTGTGCGGGTATTCCTATAGAGCCTTAATATAGCTATATGTTATATGTTCACCGAAAATTAACCGAACCGTGTAGCTTCCAAACTGAAAGATTGTTCAAATCAAGTAGTTTCGGAGCCTATCACTCCAAACAAACAATCAAACTCCTCTTTTTAATATCAATAAAAAATAAAACTAATATATATTTTTCTTTGTTCCAGATTATAACCGGTGTGATAGAGATGTGCAACAAGTGACCAAGTGCAGTGACTAGTGTAGTGCGGTGTAGTGACACTGTGGCATGGCGTGACAATGTTTGACATGGCAACACAAGCCGCGGCCACGGGATCTGAATGAGAGCTACCATTGACGGTAAGAATTATATATACCTCTATGTATTTATATTATTGTGTAGGATATTTAATATGATGTTATGACTAATTGCCACGACGCTGGAACCGCTACTAGAAGTTAGGTTAGTATGTTCTGTCTACCGCGTAGAGGTTGGTACATTAAGAAAGGATTTCACGAAATTCAACTACTATAAAGATAGGGTGACTGATTATATATCTATAAAAATATTTACCATAATGTAGTGACTCATCATATTAAAACCGCAAAACCTAGACAGACAGAAGACAGTTTTTTAGGAATATTCCTTTTGCGGTGTACAGACTCACTAAGAACTTATTTTATCAAATTCTACCCTTAGAGGCGTAAAACCGTTTATATTCAAAATATACCTTAGCGTAGTTAGTAAGTACTAGGGTGCGTAGTAAAGGAAGTGCTAGGGTATTATTCTATTATTTTAATTTATTTAAAGTCATAATTACAAGCGTTTCATATGACGTACTTTTTATATTAGGTTAGTCCGTTATTTTACTCCTTTGCGGACGATTTTTAAAACGAAACCCTAAATGCATACTATTGTTCGAATTTAAAGAAAGAAGTACCGCTATGACAGCAGTTATTATCCTTTACGTCACCTCCTTCCAATTCTGTGCAATTCATCCCAATGGTACAAAATTGTGATCATAAACATCCAATGGTTACTACGAGTAAGAAAGTACCAGATTGTAGTTAAAATGATCACTTATTTACCCTTAAACTTTTTGGAAGACAGATTTCAATCTCTCAATATAAATTACGCAAAACAGTTACAAAAAAACGTATAGATTACACATTGGATAAAAATATCTTAAAATACATTAAACAAACAAGCCGAACTGTAACCCGTTTGAGAAGATTTTAGTAATAAAAATATACAATGAATAAAAGATTCGTCGATTTCCTTGCTCTTAAGCAATTTCCTATGTTATCTTAAATATCGCTAACGCTACATTCGCGTCCGGTTTCTCACCGTATCGTCATTAATTTTGTAAAGATTTTATTAAGCCCACACGGGAGAGGCCGCGGACGTGCTGCGAAAGCGATCCCGTAACCACTCCGTTTTTCGTGCTGTGGCGGCCATCGCAGGGGGTTTTAGTGAGTGCAATCTCACATAACCCGGTCTCCCCCCCCCCAGGAGTCGGGTATCTATGAAGATTTACCCTGCGTCAACAAAAAAAAA
>DVXP01003185.1:0-11636 GCA_018235645.1 Junonia grisea
CCCTTGTCGAACACGCTCTGCTCCCACAGGTACGGCTTGTAGGCGCCCACCTCGTCGCGCGTCACCACCGACACCTCGTACCTGGTGGGCCGCCTTTTAATTTAACACTCATCCTTTCATACACATCAACCTACCTGAACATGGGCCCCTTGTCGAACACGCTCTGCTCCCACAGGTACGGCTTGTAGGCGCCCACCTCGTCGCGCGTCACCACCGACACCTCATACCTGGTGGGCCGCCTTTTAATTTTGGCCGACACTCGCACTGGAATTTTAATTTTGACACTTTATTGCCGACATCGTGAAATGGTGAAGGCAATTTCAGTTATTCGTTATGCTTTTTATAACTTTTTCGGTTATAAAAACTGGATGTTAAGTTTTTTGTGGATAGTAAAAGCCAGGTAAGTGATAAATTGATATTGTGTTATTTACTTATTGAGTGAATTAGTTGAAATATGTATTTATACAATTGATTTCGTAGATTTGTGCGCAATACAGAAAAAAAACTGCTAAACCCTTAATAATTGCTAAAGAAACAATATGAATAAAAATATGATCATTAACTACATTTTAAGGAAAAACATTTTCCATTCACTGATATTTCTTTTCAAAGCGTAAAACCCAGCTGAACTTCGGCATACATTACGTTACGCAATTAAGTACAACATTTACAACATAATGTTAAAAATACCCACCTAATATGAACGTGTGTAAGAAGTGGCTCTTAATACACGCAGGCGAGAAGGCAGTATTGTCGGCTTCCAGGAAGACGACGCACACGATGTCATTGCCTATGTGACGTTTTCTTTGTAGTTTCTGCGCGTCGTGTTTTTCGTACGGCAAAAGGGTCGACACGTGGAACATAATTTCAATTCCTCGCCAGTTTGTGTACACAGAATATAAGCCGGTTAAGTCGTGTACCGTGTCTAAGCCGCCTTTGTATTTGTCGAAACCTAAAATATATATAACATTATTATACCATATACCTACAAGCTCAATGAAATAATAATTAGCTTTTGTTAACAAAATTTTTATTAGGATAAAATTCGTTCTTAAGTCAATTTTGAAGTCATTACCAAATAATACCCATAAAAATATAATAATTTAATGTATGTACGGAACACCACGGAACATATGGCTTTTTTACATTTAAACCAATATAGAAAATATCACTGCGTTTTTATTATTATCGGTAATTTGCCTAAAGTGGCAATTTTTGCGGGCAGTAGATTTAATGTTATTAGTACATATATAAATATTTCCCGACTCTATCCCTAAATTGATATGAATGTTACAAAATATAATTTTATCCGTGACGTTTAATTTTACTGTAATAAACTGATTTTTTCATTATAATAATACGAAGCACGATTTACACAAAATGGCAACGTAAAAGCGGGAACGATGTTCAAGCACTCGGCACAAAGATGATTAAATTCAACCCCGAAGGCAACGAACTCACAGATTGTTATAGTATATCTATATAGCTTAACATAGTATTCTACAAACGGAGAAATATTCATACCAACTCTAGTTTTTGTTGATAGAGGGTTGATTAAGGGATAACCGACTCCTTAGAAATGGGGTTATGTGATATTAGCTCACTAAAAACCATCGAGACGGAGAGGCTGCGGGATCGGTTTCGCATGCGCATCCGCTGCCCCGATTCATACTAACTACATTCAGTTATTAAACTGAGAGTAGCAAACAACGAAATCAGTTTTATACCTTTGAGACGAACTTTTTCGCCGAGAACCTGCAGGAACTCCTCAAAAAACGGTGAGTTCTCATTATTGTCCAATATTTCTTCCTCCGTGAATTGATTTTCTTTTACATATATCACACCGACTTTTAACTCTGATTTGATGAAAACCTATTGGAAGAAATTAAGTAAATTTAAACAATAAAATGGTAAATACAAGCTGTACCTAATCAATTATTTGTTATAGAAGATGGCGATCGCATGGCTACGAGATAATTTTGAAGAACTTTCATAACGTATATTGTAGATAGTAGTGTTGTTGCTTAGCATAAATTAAACATCATGCTTTATAATTACAGTTTTGGTTCAATATTATCATAGCTCCGAGGCTGTTGTTTGAATATAAGTCACTTGTAGTCACTTAATTTATTTGCATGCACTATAAGAAAATTTATTAAAAAAATGTTGTTTTTAGTGACAATTATAGCAAAATTTCAGCTATCCAATTTTAGTACCTATATTATTTCATGATAGATGCCTAAGAGATAATATAATATATATTTATCTAATATAACTGAATTATGTGTCTCGAAGGCAATCTATTCCTGTATTGTGCTTGATTAAGAGCATCGGTTGAGTGGGAGTCGGCTCAGGGGAGATTTTCTCATTATAATAACAAAAGACTTAATTATTTATCTTAACTATTAGGTATTTTTGTTGTTGAAAGAAAACTATCTTTGTAATATACACATTTGGTTTAAATATATATCAAAAATGAATAGTAATTAGACAACAAGAATTCGCAACGAAAATAAATGCAGGTACTTAAAATCTGTAAAATATTAAAATCAATTCTATTAGATGTAACTGTAAAATGAGACTATGATAATTTTTTTTATATATCTGAGAAGTAATAAGAAATTTCAATTCTGTACAAAGCTATCGTATTATCAATCTGATCCGAAATATATAATCAAAGCCAAAATAGTTTAAAGTTTGGAAATTAATCTAGCTTCTTGGAGGACTCTCTAGAGCAGGTACCTACTAGAAATTGAAATAAACCAATAGTTCAAATTATTAATTGTGTAAAATAATTTAGATTTGATAGAATAGAAGTGTATTACAAATTAAAAGGAGTTTGAAAGTAGGAGAATTACTAATGTAACCCAGTTTATAAGACAGCAAGATTGGACGAATCAAAGTAAGAATTTCTGGTAGGTAATTAGGTACTAATTACTAGTAGGTACTACAAAAATGTAACTACATTAGGTACTTAATTACTTTATTTATTTTTATGTTAATTACCCACAAAAACCATTACAGAAATCCAGTTTCATTAATGTAAATCACTTTAAGAAAGTGCTCAAATTCATTGCGAATGCTAAAGCACCTGAGTAATTAATGGTAAAGTCAACCTAATGCCGCGATTTCCAGCCTCCGTCGCGCTTTTATGTAAACCGTGTAAACTCAATTGTCACGACACGACAATCTATTTAATTTAATTTCAATAATTGATACAACTTCAAAATTCTTAACATAAATTATTTATAACGATTTACCTCTTCAGAAGGCGCAAATAAACAGTCTTTAAATGATTGTTTTAATGTTACATGAGAAGTAATATAGCATGTAATTGGCAATATAAAAGGTTTAGGTGTATATTTCCTTATTCATTTAGATATTCATTTCGGTCATAGCTCTTATGAAGCATATTGTGTGTGTTGCAAACAAGGACAGTCGGAGTCTGATGAGAATACATTTTACGGCCCTCCTACCTAATAAAGTAGGCATAAAAGTATTACAAGCTTCTGTACCGTGAACACTTTATGTGTACTTTATTATCATGCCCATTTGGTGCGCAACTTCGTTACTTAAACGTGTTTTTAAGTGTAATGAAAAAATAAAATTTACTTTTTACATTAATGTTCTATTTCGTTTGCAGTGAAAATGGTTCAATTTAAAATACCGAATACTTAATAATTTGCGTGTTGTAAATTTCAATGTATTCATCTTTCTAGCAAAAACAATAAAAATATATACTCATCTTAAGTTTAAAAGTTACATTAACTTCAAGATTTCTTAATGAAATCTCAAGAGTGATTTTACTAGTTTAAAAATAGCCCAAAGGCCGATTAATAATACTTTAGCAGGTTTATGTTATTTTACCTCTGACTGTAATAACAAACTCGCAATTTTCACGTAAAAGAAAACCTTAACTTAAGAGAAGGTTAGTGTAGGTACCGGTCCTAAATACTCAACCTAAATCAACTTGCTTCACTAGGCACTAGGCGTCTCAGTGCGAATAAATACAACTTAACTAATTGAAAACTAAGCTTCGTATAAAAAAGTTAATACTTACTTTGGAAAAAAAAATTGTGGATTACCAGTTTTTGGCATTGGTATTTTGTTATAATCTGAAAATTTGGCCTCTCTAATATAATAGATTAATATAATTAGGGTAATCATCAAAGTATTAACAATTCAAAAAACCAAAGGGTTTAAAGAATGGAAAGTTTCCTTTAATTTGCTTTTGTTTATAGAATTTAATCAGTAAAAGTATGCGAGTGGAAAATGGTCGGGAAATCCAATGTTGGGTATTAGTATTCGCGTCTCCGTTTGCCACGTGAAGCATTAACGGAATTGGATATTTGCAGTTCATTACTTTAGAGGTGTATTCTTTAAGACGTACGTTTGTTAATGCTCTAGGAACCACTGATTAATTTATTACATCACCGCTTTATTGAAGTAGAAAATCGTCATCGTAAATATCACACACCCTGTAATTTCCTTACCGGGTTAAAGTGCTTCCTTTTGGTTATTGATGGTTGAAAGTGATCCTTTCAAAGCATTGCTTACGTCATTGGTTTTCATTATTCAAGTGTACCTATGTCTTTTAGGCGCCAAATGTACCAACATTGCTATATGTGCTATAAGCCATGATGTTGTGTTAACAAAGGCGGACGATCTCCTCCACGTCAACTACGAGTATGTTATGTATATTTATCTAATTATTCCCTATCAATGTTAAACTATAAAAGTATAAATTTAAAAGTATTCATGCGTTTTCGTTATGATTACGATGTATTTAATAAATATACCACTTTTCCTATGCGGAATCAGTATTGAATCCACTGAAAATCCGGTTGTGGTAATGGTTTGTTTGGATGTTGAAAACAATGAAAATTGAAATTCCATTTCTAGGCGTTACTTAACACATATGGATCTGTCTGTTATATTCATAAAATCCGACGTTTCGCTGAATTCGAAATGTAAAGGACGGACAGCAGAGCTCGCTCTCAACAAAGTTCCGACTTATACCTCTGACGGCACCTAATGAAAATTGGCAGTTCACTGGATCGAACAAACTTTGCCTCAACATTGCTTTCCGAAATTAAATCCTATATAACACGTTACGAAAGAATATTTTAGCATAAAACGAGCTGTTTTAAAATTAGTAGTGTTAAGCCGACAGAACCATATTCGGAAAGCCGTATTATGTTTATCGAAAGAGGTAGCAGCGGTCGAGAATAATAGGGCACTTCTTAATACATAAATAATACACCAGAGTACTTTAATTCTGTTGCTTTTGTTTGCAAACATTAAATGCTTTTAGTATATCAAATATGCACGCTGCATTACGAGAGAATAAGTATCTTCCCTTCTTGCTTTTATTCTATTAGTCTTACTTAAATACAAATTGAAAGAGAAAATAAGATTATTTCGTGATGCGTACGTATTGGACTTATGTCTTGTGCAATAAATGTTATATTTTCTCATGAAATACAAATATATATATTCTTATTAAAGATGCAAACAGGGATTTTGTACTTAATAAAACTTCCTTCACATTTGCTTCTCAGTTTAGTTTTGCGTTGAATCTATAATATATTAGACTAAAGAGACTGTATTCATGTTAAAAGGCAAAGTTGATACTTGTCTCCAAAGTAGTTTTGCTCGAAACTTGTCATTAGTTCATTACCGTGATTAGTTGCAAGTTCGGGAAGCTAGGAGGGTTTATTAGTTCGAGGGCAGGAGGGGTTGTCCTCCCTTGTAACGGGCCTCATTAATGTTTCAATGCTGTGAGCGCCGGCAACGTTTCTTTCGTAATTGGAAATTGAAAAAACAATCACAGCCAAGAACATTTATCGCTACTTTTAGTCTATTTGTAGCGATGCTCGATTGGATAATACTATTAAATTACTTGAATATTCGGTAATTTTCTAATTAACTACCCATTTATTTCTAATTTTGTAATATAATAGCTAATGTAATATAATTACAATTTCACTTACATGCAAACTGCGATAAGCGCTTTGTTCCGCGTTACACTATTATTGTATATCCGCAGAGATTCTATCATCTCATTCCCTTACCCCGTTTAACTCTAGAGGGTCCTCATAAATATTCTTATGAATAAGTGATTTTATTTGCAAAAAAAGAAAACATGTATGTGTCTGTTTTCAAAGTGCAAAAGACCTTGTTAAGACCTGGCTTTTTAATAAATTACCATTAAAATTTAAGTAACATTACTAAAGCCAGAAAAACTTGTTTAATAACATTGTTAAATCCAGAAATCAGAAAAATTCTGTATTTTTTTTCCGTTTACCGTATGAATTACATAATATTGCTTTGTAGTACAGTCATGTTGTGGTTTTATTTTGTATTTAGCTACCTCGTACCTTGCCTACGTCATAATTTTGACACTTACTTGGTCTAATTTGAGCAGTTCCTCGGGAGTGTCAGGCAGCTGTCCCAGCATGAGCGGAGGGTTGATGTTGACCTCCTTGCCGAGGGAGCGCACCACTTCTTCGCGATTATAGCGATCAGCAAACACGCAGGACGCAGGGATCAACCCGTGCACCGTGTAGCTTATTGCTCGGACTAGGATTCTAGAAGATGGTAAAAAAGTTACTTATAAATAGACTGACATAGGTAGACCTTATGGTAAAAAAGTTGTATTCTTTAATAAAGAAGAAGAATGGTTAGACAACTAATTACGCTAGTTTATAGCAAATGTAAAATCTTTAAAGACATTGTTTTCTACTGTTTTTAGGGTTCCGTAGTCAAAACGGAACCCTTATAGTTTCGCCATGTCCGTCTGTCTGTCTGTCCGCGGCTTTGCTCCGAGGCCCTTAATACTAGAAAGCTGTGATTCGGTATGAGTATATATCTATATAAATCACGCCGAGAAAGTCGTACAATAAAATCTTTAAAAAAATTTTTTTTCGGAGTGTGTGTGAATGTGTAAAGTGAGATCAAAATTTTTTTTCTCATTTAACCCATGTTGTGGAGTATCATTGGATAGATCTTTTAAAAATAATGTAGGTGTGGTATTTTTCCGAAATAGGCACTGTTTCCGAAATATAAGCTTTTAAGTATCAATTTTTCTTAGAGTCGTGTCCCCCCCCTTCTATCCACTAAACTGTGGCTTCTAAAAATGTGAAAAAAATCATGAATTAAGTACGTATAGTGATTTTAAGAGGAAAATTGTCACGGCTAAGTAGGCTTTTATAGGTAACGAGTCATAGTCGATTAGGGAATACAATACGAGATTAATCTCGGCCGAAAAAAAAAGACCGAGATCTCGCAAGAACGAGATCTCGTCGTTTTTTCTGCGAATCGCGAGTCACGAGTTTAAGGAGATTGTGTGCTAAGATTGTGTTTAAATCAGTGTTTAATTTAAAATTATCGATATCAGTATAACCATATGTGTATAATATATATACATAAGGTTATACATACATAGGGGTAAATAATAGCATAGAAATATAATTAATTTTCAATCATTGATTGAAAAACTGGCTCTTAGATATTAAGATTTTTTTTATTACTTCTCGTTGTTTTATATGTTTTAAAAACTACTTTATTACTAAAAACATTTTTGTTGGATATTAGCAAAAACCGAAACATATGTAGAAATGTAAGTAGGTACATCACAGTTTAACTCTTTAAAAATTTATAAAAATTATAGACAGAATGTTCAAACAATGTTTGATTGATGAAAATTAATATTAATCTTAATTATAAGATAAAAACTGTATTAACAGTTTTTATACCCATAAATTTCTTAATTTATTAAACTATTCTGATTAATTGCTAAAAAACACACACAAAATTGCTAATCACGCGAGATCTCGAAATTGGCGAGATCTCGCGGTATTGAAATGCACAATCTCGCGAGATCTCGCTGAGCCCCAATCTCGCGAGATTTGCATTCCCTATAGTCGATCAAAGTGAAAAAAAATATTTCGCCCAAATTTTGTAGTAAATTACTAAGATAAACTGTTAGTTGTTAAGAAATAAGTTAATTTACTACGGAACCCTTCATGCGCGTGGCTCGACACGCACTTGGCACATTTAGATTACTAGGGTATTAGGGGTCGTTTAAGTATTACGTAACGCAATTTTTGAAGAATTTAGTCCCCCCCTCTCCCACATGTAACGCACCGTAACGTTTTTCTGTACCCCTCCCCCAAGCTGTTACGAAACATTTTACCAAAATATTTTAAGTGAAAATGGTCACTAAAATAATTTTCAAGACCATTTTCATCTAAAAATCACAATTATGTTGTTATGTAATGCATTGTTGTAATACCCTGCTCCATAATGCACTGTAACGTATTTCAAGACCCTCCCCTCTCCCCAAACTGTTACGTAATACTTGAACGACCCCTTAGCCTTATATCGATATTGGAATAAAAGCTCAAATTTTGCTTCCCTGAAGAAAAAAAATTGCACCAAAATGCTATTTGAAAACCAAAAAAGTAAAAAACTATCAGTAAAGTAATGAAAATGTTACATTTACAAAACTTCAATTATCTCTAAACTAGTTGTTACTGAGATTCCACTTTTGCACTTAGCACGGCAGTATATTTCTTATTTATACTTATTTATACAAACCTTTTCATGACAAACATCTCATAATATTCTCATGTTTAAAATCCAACGCCAATATAGATTTGAAGCGTTGCTTACCTATTTATATAATGATAAATGAGTTAAGTTTATTATAACATATTGTCTTTTTTATTTTATATTAAATAAATTAAACTAGATTTCTTTGTAATTGTAATAATACATAAAATAGAAGATCTCTATATTAAGCAAGCATATAATGCAGCTGTCAAAAATATAGATACTTTTTAAAGGATACATGAATGTTATATTCCTATTTCAACTAACCTTTAACTCCACAACTTTTCCAAATTTCTGAAACTCAGGTAAAATATCTAAAAAGAAATCTTTAAATTCTTTATAGGTATCACTTTCTTCATATTCCAACATTATGTCTGTGTCATATTCATTGTAATTAGCATTCTCTAATCCAAAATGTCCAAACATATTTGGAGCTAAAAGAATCTAAAAATAAATTTATAAAAATACTAGATTAATTAAAATACAAAAGTATAAAATGAAAAGAAATTTTAAGACCAGATATCAAAAATGTTATTTCCAATTTAATAATATTATTACAAAATTTTGTGAAGAATATAAAAAAATTAAAATGAATGAACTTACCTTGCTTATACCAGGGTATTTATGATTTCTCGAACATTCGTCGCCAAAACGACAACAGGCAGTTTTAGTAAAGAAAGGACATGGTTCACTATTTGGTTTACTTTCATATAAAATTAATAATTCTTTGGGTGGTTCTACTAGGTCACCATTTAAAAATTTCTCCAAATTAGTCATAAATAATTCTTGTCGTTTTTTGTTTTTCTCTTCAATTTCTTTTAAGCGCTCTGCTTCTTTTTCTTTTCTTTGTTTTTCCATTTCCCATTCCTAAAATTTTAATAAAAGAAATTAAACAAAAATCAACTGATTTAGTTTGTGTTTGATTGATTATTTTGTGTGGCATGTTTTGTATATAGATACAGTTTTGTTTTCAAGTTTATGTGGTTTAGTGGATCTCTGTCAACTGATGTATGTAATGTTGTTAAAAAACACATATTTTAATAGTTAAATAAAAATCTTACTAGTTTTAATTTGGCCTGCTGTTGGAGTTTCTTTTGCAGCAACGATTCATTTTTCAACTGTATTTTTTCCCATTGCTCTATAGCTTCTAATTCTGCTTTTAACCATTTCTCATTTTCTTCTTTATTACTTTTCTCAATCTGTTCAATCTCAAGTGATTCCAATAACTCTTGATCTTTACACCATTTTTCATACATTTCAGATGGTATATAATCTAAAAAATAAGATAGTGTTCAAATATGATTTAGTATAATTGGAGAAAAACTTTCATACATCAAAATAATTAATTAAAATTTTATAATTGTATCATTGATTGTTTAACCCTGTAAGCCTAATCTACGCCTGCAAGGCGTATACGCAACTGAATATTGTTTATCTCTTTTAAATGGTTATAGCTAGCGAGTTGTGCTTTTTGGTTAACTCTGTGGCCTACGAGAGCTAGAGGATAGTGTCCATTTCATTAAAATAAGTCCAGGCGTTTTTAATTTATCGATATATAGTATGTCTGCGAGACATATGTTTAGACTTTGTGTAACTTTTAACAAGACGTGTGTATTTTTACGTTTGATTGGTTTTCTATATTTTCGGCGTGTTTTGGGTATAATTATGTCATGGTCTAATAGATTAAAGGAAAACGATATTTTAGCAATTTTAAACGAGAAACATAGAAATATAATCCATCTCTGGATGATCCAGATTCCAAAGTTAAGGATGACCACATTTATTGACGAGTTTTAAAGCCAAAATGAAATTATTATGTGACTCAATACATTTCGCCTTGATTATAGTCTAGTCCTTCTAAAGAAACCGACTTAGTACTAGTTATAGAGTCTGATCCGTCATCTGACCATCTTCCAGTATCCGCCGACTCAGGTCAAATACATTTGGTCGGCAGTTAAAGCTCAAACATCTCACATGACATGATGACTAATAAAAAACTACTTAATAGGCGAAAATTAATAAAATAGGTTAACAGAGATTAGTTCATTTCTTGGGTGGAGAAGAGACTTGAAGCTTCGACATTGAAGACATCTTTACGACTAAATATAAACCAAAATCTCTCAAAACCTATTGATTACAATAATGAAAATCGAGAATAACCCAATAAAAAAAAACAGTGATACTGCACTTTTTGCTTCATCAATAGAGGAAAAATTTAAAATGAAACATTTCCTTAAAAAATATATGTATCTCAGTTGATTTTGAAGATGTTAATTTTTTACACTCCAATTTATACTATAATTGTTTTTTCGTTATAATTAACACCTGTGATTATAATTATAACACATATTACGTTGTTTTATTTACAAATTAACATTTTTTATAATATTTCTAAATTAGGGCTACTTTTACGTATAGATTGTAATTTATATGTGTACGAATTTGAGACGTATGTTTAGGCTTTACGTACATATGTAAAAGATTAGGCTTCTAGGGTTAAAGGGTAGAAAGATGGCAAAAAGTATAGAAGGTTAATAAAAGACTAATAGCAAATGGTTCTTGCCTCTTTCCTTCGCTTTTAAAGTTCTTATTCGTCTCCTTCTTTCTCTTTTTACAATATTTCGCCACTCCTTGTGCCTAAAACAACAATTACTTTTTAAATATACCCTTTCTATTATTTAAAAACTATGCACAATATAAACATAGTAAATATTACTTTCCCATCAAACCCACAATTCACAACACTGAATATATGAAGATAATTGTAAAATCTTTACGTCTTTTAATAACGAATTTATATTTATATGCAATATAACACAATTATATAGTTCATAATTTTAAATTGTTATTTTTTAAGTCAAAAGGTGGTCAAAAGTCAAAACCAGGGTGATGAAGCTACGTATACCAAGATTTTTAATTCGAGTCAGTAAAATGACATTTCCTGTGTTGCAGGTTTTTATTCCCAAATAAATAGTGATGTAGTAGAATCAAGACTTAACAATAAAAGTTAGTCGAGTCGA
>DVXP01003186.1:0-11635 GCA_018235645.1 Junonia grisea
TCACGTGATATTTCGTTTTCAAGCTCTAACTTTTTTTGGCGAACTTCTAACAGAAAAGTAATTTATAGTTTTAATTTTTTTTTTTTAACGTTTTCAATAAAGTATAATTCATCTTCGTCCGTTTTGGCCGAGTTTAATATGAAAACTTGGCATTCTCCTTTGTTGTCGACAAAAAATAACCAAATCCTTACTTTTCGTAGTACCTGACCAAAAAAGTTTAATAAATGTAAAATATAAATGTTTAGTTCTTTTCTTTAGTTTAGTAATGTTCTCTTTCACAATTCATATTAATTAATACGAAACTTCATAAGCGGGTAACCGTCAAAACGGCCATCATAGCGTGCCGCTACTATTAGTAGTAATAAATTAATACTTTATGACAGCTTGACAATGCCTAGTCTATTGCAAATAAATAATATCTTATGTAGAAATATTTTATTTATGTATATAGTAAAATTGATCTCACTTAAGCACTGCATTTCTTCATAATATATTTGTGTCGTAAACGTTTATGTATTAAAATATAATAGCTTCGCAAATTTTGTACCCAAATAATAATATGTGTTGTCAGTATGAATGTAATACGTAAGCTACAGCCAACCATTAGGTGGCCAAGTACGACTCGCTACATCACAAATGTGTTGATATTGCACTTTTTGCTTTGAATACAATCCGAAAACTTGAACTTATTTCACGCTTAATGAAGATGGAAGAACGAATGACGAAAATCGAATTTAAATATAATTGTTGTCCACTTTTTCTTACTTGTCTTATTTACAAAAAAAAATGCGCTATATATTTCTTTTAACCAGAGTCCAAGTGTCTAATAAGTACGGGAAATTATCGAAAAATGATTGAATTTATGGTAATAAAAAATTATAAAAGGTATTTTACTTTTAATACTATGTTTTTAATTAAACTATAGCATTAGTAATCTGGTTTGCTAGATAATACAAGTAAGAAAAAATGAATTACGGGTGGATGCTTCAGTCAGCAAGGCAGTAGTGCTATAGATGGTATCGCATCATAAATCACATTGCTGTTACATTCCCGGCAATCTTTGTCTGTTATTGACTGTGAACCGGCAATATATCCAAAATCACTAACTACTAATATCACACTACTCATCCTACCATTGCAAAATATCTACAAAATAAATAAACGTATTTAAACTTTTTTTTGTAATGCAAACATATGAATGTATGTATAAGCTTTTTCTTCGACAGGATAGGTCAAAATCCAGATTGCAAATGGTGCCGGTTTACATTCGATATATCATTAAGACGGTTTTGTGCTTTACAACACCGTTTTTACATAGACTTCACCATGCAGACAAAGCTCCCTCATGAACAATGGCTCATATGTCAATGGACTTACGTACATAATGCATAAACCCAGTAGCGTAGTATAAGAGGAAGGGAACTCCTCACAGCAACAGATCTTTACTTATACAAACTCAACTGCATTCAAGCATACTATGGCGTTAATGATGTTTATATAATAATCTTAAAAGTATAAAAATGAAATTTTAATTATAACATTGAAGTGTTATCTGATTCAATAAATGTGTTTTATTTCCTAATTCCTGATCATAAGCAGACTTCCCAATCCATGATACAATACTTTTTAGCCCTATTGATTAAATGAATACAAACGTCTAGAATGGAAAATTACCACTTATGTAATATATGAGTAAATATTGATTCATTAATGAACAAATTCATTTTTTTCATATTAAAAAGCAATTTATAATAAATCGATTTAATATTGTTATCTATGATATACCAACATTATCTACATTGTCTTTGTTCTGTTCTCAGGTTATTAATGCCTGTTTAATGGTAAAGTAGATTAGGTACCCTATCTAATAAATATATACATAATATAATCATAATATAGCTGAAATGGCCTAGTGGTGAGAACACATCGATCTAAACGAAAGTCAAACCCTGGCTAGCACCGCTGAATTTTCAAGTGCCCGTATATTTTGATGGAAACTACGAAATCCTTTATGCCCGTGTCTTGACACGCACTTGGCCAATTTTTATTGGTCTTAATTACTTATAGCGACCAATCTTCGTTTTAATTTTTAGAATGCGAGTTATTTATCCCTAATCACGTTTCCTCAGTTAAAAAGGAAGTAATAGTAAAACAGTTTAAGACCTTGGCTCCGGCGATTAAAATTTTATGTGAAGACTCACTTCATCGCCTAGGAGCCCCATTTCGGAGGCTTCCATCCCTAATTTTATTTTTGACCAAACTATTAAATTTCATCAAGTTTCGGATCGTCTACACCTCATAAATTCTCACATGGCTGTTTTTAGTTCAGTATTGCCTTTTCGAAGCAAAATTTGGCTATTTTTTACGATACTCCCCACTTTGGAAGTTAAGTAACGAATTGACAAATTTAGACATCATCATTAGAGCTTGGGAGCAGGCTTCTTTGCCAATTAGGTACGGTGGTTTGGGTATTTACAAAATTTCGAGTGTATCATTACCGGCTTTTCTGGCTTCAGCTTATAGTTCGGCAAAACTACGGGAATAATATTAGCTCTTCATTAGGTTCCACAGAGTTGTCGTATTTGGCTGAAGCCAGAGACGCTTTCAAAATATTATGTCCTAGTAAAGAACCAGGATCCTTATTCTCTCAAAGGCAGTGGGATGATTTACTTTCTGCTGATCATTTTAAATACCTCATTGATAGAGCACCTACTGCAAAAGATCAAGCCCGTCTTCTCGCTGTATCTACGAGAGAATCTAGTTACTGGCTCCAAAGTCTTGCTTCTCCGCATGTTGACACCCTTCTAGACCATTTAACCCTAGCTGTCTCAGCTTGTCTTCGACTTGGCGCCAAAATTTGTCAGCTACATTGAAGTGCGTCGATCTATGTTTTGAGAGAACTGCACCAGATTTGTGAACAATATGTATGTCGTCATCGTTTAATATACAATGTAACAAAAAGTCAATGCATGGTCTTTGAGTCCACTGGTACAAAAAATCTTTGAGTCAACTGGTAAAAAATAACGCCAGTACTCTCTCTCGGGAGTACCCCTAATCGTGGTGGGTGACCTACACAGGTGACCGAAAGGCTGGAGACTACTTTGGCCAGCATATCGGTCTGGCCATTCAAAGAGGCAATGTCGCCAGTGTTTTGGGCACCTTACCTCATTGTAGTGACATCGACACCTATCTGGGTTCCATATAGTTATTTACTTATTTTTATTACCTATTTTCTATTTTTTTATATTATGTACATAGATTAAGTTAACAATTATTTATTTTTATGTTAAGTAGGTAAGTTATGATTATTTATAATTTGTTGTAGAAATTATTAAAATTTATCGTATAATAAAATGAACAATTTTGGATATGGAAAAATATCAGAAGTGTGCTTAATATAAATATTTTATCAAAAGTACATCTCATCCTGGTTATAACCGATATGGTGAAGATCGATCGCCTACGAGCTTATAGCCCATAATCATTTTCCTAATTATAATTTATGAATAAATTATTATAATAATTTATATATAAAAAGAAACGATGTAATTAAGTGCAAAAAAATAACAATATTATTATATAATATCACAAACTACTTTAGTATTAGGTATTCCGTGATAATATCGAAAATTTATTAACTACTGGTGGTTGTAATTTAATTTTCTACCTACTAAAGTATTGTATCTGATAAAAAATAATAAAGTTATATTTAGGTATCGCTAAACTGTCTTCTGGTAGGAACAATTTTATAATTCGTCAAGAACTGATCGGCCCTCCGTTTTACGACACTCACCTTTCAGTTGTAGTTCAGATACCGAGGCGATAAGCCCTGTAATTAATAAAGCATTAGTAAATTTATCGAATTTCTTGGCGTAAAAAAAAACTTCTCAGTTTTCGGTAAAGACGCTCTTAAATTTTGTGCTATAGTTAAGCGTTTGTGTCTGTATTTAGTCATTTCTATGTCTGGAATGTTAAGATGTGACATAACAGTTTCCTTCAATTATTAGGGTAAAAAAATAATGTGGAAATTAGTGACGCTATTAATGCTCATATCAAACAGTGCATCTGAAACATGTGACGATCAAAATATCGTAGATATTACCAGTGGAAAACATTTGCCAAACGGACATATTTATTATGATGGCCACACATATACACGCTCTGAATACTTTACCACAAATGGAACTATTAGAGCTTGTGTTTGTACTAAGGAGTTATGTTTATTAAAGTGCTGCCCCCATGGTTTCGGCTTCCATTCTGTAAAGAAAGAGTGTCAAGAATTGCCGGAGCCGTTTAGTCCTCAGGTTGTTGATGAATATTTAAGAAAAGAGAGCGATAATGCTTCGGAATATTTTCGTTTCAATTTCTATAAACCTAAGTGTCTTGAAAATGAGTTTCTCACACGCGTGAGATATGCCTACCGGGATAGAGTTGAAATGAGAACAGTAAGTTTATACAACTTAAAATTATATACGTTACCTACATACATACACATACAATTCGTAAATAATTTTTATAGCTTTTGACAAATTATTAAGTAGATTCTTTCTTTTCTCTTTCCAGGATGGGCAATTGTACATTGAAGTACCATCTCACGTCCCGCCCTGGATTCTGCGTGGACCGGACAAATATTGCGTTGACACGTTTATCTTTGAAGACGATGTTGGCAACTGGACTAGCTTTGATGCCCTTGCCTGCTTTGCGTATGAAGAAAACAAACAGGTTTACATTATTACATCTACCTGTGAGTATTTCACGCTTTTATATCTTATTCCTAGCATTTCCTTTTCATTTACATCTGCTTTTTTCTAGGCTACGTATTGACAGGTTGCTGATTTTTATGCAGAGCGATTGCCGTCTGACTTTCACAACCAAGAGGGCAAGCCAGTAACCATTTAGACTAGAATATATACTCTCTATGAGTAACGATCGTTATCAGGTGATTGTTATAACAACCAAGACCGATAGCGTTACATGCTCTGTGAGTATTTCACCCTGGTTTTTACAAATAGGTACTAAAGAGTAACATCTATCATAATTATGCGCATGTCTCTCCTTATACCAATTATATTGTAAATGTGAATAAATATGGGCATAGATAGATTATTTTATACACTTCTGTTCTTCTATTGCTTTAAGTTTATGCAACAGTTTTTGTACAGTGTTTGTACCTATTTGGGATTCTCACTGTACCAGCAACGACAAAAGTCAGTTTTCCATTCTTATGTTTGCTGTAACTTGTATAGATGCAGTTTAAGATCCAAGTTTAAAATTCGATGCAAACTTCGACGCGATAAATTAGAATTGATAATGACTTGCTCAATTATTTTTGGTTCCAAATATTCTGAACGGGGGAAGGGAGTTGATCGAATATATTTATTTTTATCTTATAATCAGAAAAAAAATCGAAGATAAATATTGTTTTAATAACTGATAAGCAAGTTTCATGTTAAATCCTATTATAATTTAAAGGTATGATAATATCGTGCGTGTTCATCCTGGCGACGGTGTCGGTGTACGGCTGGCTGCCGGAGCTGCGCAATCTGCACGGTAGGGTGCTGATGGCATACCTGCTGTGTCTGTTCGTCGGATTCATGGCCATGGCAACCATGCAGATACTGTTGGTAGTTGACAACATTCATAAAGAGTTATGTCTTAGTCTTAGTAAGTATTATTTTAAAATTTTAATTGAGTTCTCTTTGGTTTTTTCCTAAAACAATCCACTACACTAATGGTTTTCTAATAAATGGATAATGTTTACACTTCATCATACACTTTTTCAATTTAACTTATGACTTAATCCTTAATCGATTGACTGCAACACAAAAATAGGAATCCCTATAGGTTGTTCCCTATCTGAAAATGAACAATGTTTCAGCAATCTTGATCTACTTCTCTTTGCTGTCTGCCTTCTTCTGGTTGAATATCATGTGTTTCGACATTTGGTGGACTTTCAGGTTTGTTTTAACTTTATGCCGAATTTACTTTATGAAACTAAAGTCGTGATGGATCATTTTATTTTTTATTATCGTCATAAAAAATATCATAGCTACATTAAATCATTTTTTGAATGAATGTTTTATATATATATGATTTCAGCGGAAAACGCGGTATGCTCATGGAGAACATGTCGACACAAGCTAAATTCTACGCATATTCGACATACTCGTTCGGCTTCCCAACTGTACTTACAATCCTTATGGTCTCCTTGGAATTCTCTGGTCTACCACATCATCCCCTACTGCCTCTTTTAAGATATCAGGGATGTTTCATATCAGGTAAACAATAAGTTTTATTTATTACGAATACCGTTTTATATGACCAGCGAAAAGGGATTGTTTTCCCGGCCTCTCACCTCTCACCAGTACCCAAAGCATATCAAATGCCCTCCGGTTGTAGGTGTAGGTAGGGTCTTGTACTTTACACAACTCCGAGTAAGACGGCAATAAGAATGAAACCAGACTTCCGTAAGCGACAGCAAGGGGCACGAGAGGAGCAAAACTTGTCCTCTTCAGACGAGTTCTACTAGTCACGTGTACAACTGTGCATAAGAGCAGCGGATACGTATACGAATACGAAAGCTTCGCTTTACATCTTGTTCTTTTTTTTTCCAGTGCTGACTATATGTATATTATTTATTATAATATTCGTATATGTTATAA
Organism: Junonia grisea; assembly: GCA_018235645.1. Lineage (NCBI taxonomy): Eukaryota > Metazoa > Arthropoda > Insecta > Lepidoptera > Nymphalidae > Junonia > Junonia grisea. The sequence goes on from DVXP01003186.1 coordinate 6,663, forward strand.
TGAGTGTCAACTCATCGCAGGTATTTGAGTAGAAGAAATTTACATAACTGGAGTGTGGTATCCATCGAAGAATCTTCTGCGTAAATTAAAAAAGCATTTCTAAAAACTTTGTTATAGCTTGCTCCTAATGCATATTTACAGGTACGAGCAAGCTGTTATATCTTTACGGGCCGCTGGTTATACTATGTTCTGCAAACATCGCATTCTTTGTACTAACCGCTGTGAAGATAACGCAGATTAAAAAGCAAGTGTCTGTCCTAAAACGCCAAGACAGTGCTAAACATGACAAACAGAAAAACGAACAACAGAGGTAAATATTCGTATGTCTTATCAATATTTCTATGAAACGGTAAATAAAGAATTGATTAAATATACAATTTAAAAATTATTTTTATTCCATAAGGATGTTAATAACTAACATTAAACTATTTTTAATAAGAACTACTGGTCAAAATTATTCATCATAAAAATCATTCATCGATAAAACAATATAGGTACCATTTCTCATATTTTTTATTCCTTTTCTTACTTCACAGCCAATACATTACATCTAACCTATAGTTTAGCTAGTCAAATAATTTAAATAATTTATTGAATACAACTCTCTCGTTATCTTAAGGTTACTCCTCTACATCAAGTTGTTCGTCGTAATGGGTATCAACTGGCTACTAGAAGTTATAAGTGCCATATACCCTGAAGCAGATTATATCTGGCGCTTCATAGACGCGTACGACGTCCTCATTGGACTCACCGTCTTCATAATGTTCGTCTGTAAGCGAAAAATCTTCAGGCTGATGAAGAAAAGGTTAGTACAACGTTCTCTGTTCACCCAAACAAAACATTTCATTGTAAAATTCTTTTCATAACTAAAGGAATACAATATAATCTTCAAGATCTTCAATTTATTTGCTATTTTCAAAATTTCACACAATAAAAAGATAATTTTCAATTTACTTTAGGTTCAACGAATGTATTGTCCGAAGAAAACAAGAAATGGGAAGCATGACAACGATACATCAAAACGAAATTGCACATAATCGTAGAAATTACAATCAAAGAGATAGTTTGGATACCAGCAGAATTTATTGACCAGAGACTGACATCAACAAAACCTCAACCAAAACCAAGATGGACATAAACGAAAATCCAACTACTATCTAAACGTTTAAATATAATGTGAAACACTGTAAAGTAAAATATGATTACATTGAATTCGTATAGAACTGAAGGTTACCAAAGTTGAAATTACTAGATGGATGAAGTAACTGAAGAATTCAATTAAACGAATGATTCGTAAAGATTAAACTTTATTAATTTTAGTATTTCATATATTAATAATTTTATTTTAGTGGTTTTATTTTTTCCCTATGTAGACCAGAACTGGACACGTGTACCTAATAATATAACGTATGTGTATATCACTGTAAAAAATTATGTGTTTTAATAAAATTAAACTCCTTTTGTGTATTAAAATATCAGTTTTTACTAAATTATTCATATTAATATACGGGCTACTTATACCAAAACAAAAAGTAGTAATTAATATAATGAAGTCACTCCAATCGAATAACGTACTCGATATTTCTAATTATTAACCTCCTGTAATAGAGTAACAGTCTATCACTCAAGATGACTAAACACGCAGTAATACATCCGCTAATGATATTGCTTATTTTGCAAAACACTGAATAAAATATATTTAAAATTTTTAATTGTATAATAGGTACAATTAAAAATTTAAAGGATTACAAATAAATTGTATACACATGCACTACCCAAACAATAATTATAAAAAAATAAATACGTAGAGAGTAGCATCAATCAATGGTTCGTATTATGAGAGCCACCTTTCTTGTTAAGACCTAAATCATTTGGATTTTGCTATAGATAACGAGAAAATACCCAATGACGTCGCGGCTTCTAATACTACTATAATTTTAAGTATAATTATTGTTTTTCATGACTTATATGTAGGTACGTGACATCACTATTAGATTGGGTTTTATCAGGGGCGTAGCTAGCGCCGTATCAGCCGTATAAATTATACGGGGCCCCGGGGCTACAGGGGCCCCCAAACGTGATAAACGAAAATTTAAAAAAATGCTATCTACAATGTCACTTTTGTCTGAAAAATTTTCCGGATATTTTGAAAATTTCAAATTTTTATTTTTATTTGCTCTTTTCCATTTTCTTCTTCTTCTAATCTTTGCCACTCGCGCGGTACCTAAAATTTTGCACCTAAAATCACCTTTGTTTTTACTCATTTGCTAGTTCCTGAGAGTTAGCTCTTTTCCGTTCATCGCTCCATCTAGATATTATATTTATCTTCGAGTCCAAATTGTCCAAGTTTAATGATGTAAATGTAATGAATCAGCTACTACGGGGGATACTGGAGAACCCATGGCTACTCCATCGACTTGTACATAGAATTCATCATTCCACAATAAATAACCAGATGTAAGGCAGTGATGTAACAGTTCTGCATATTCTATAGGCATGTTGTTTGTCTGTAGCTTCCTCTTGACAATTTCGCAGCCTTGTATAGGTGAGCTGGTAAACAGTGACTGGACATCAAAACTAACCATTGTCTCGTTGTTGGTTAATTTAAGGTCTTTAATTTCACCAACAAGCTGGTAAGAATCCTTAACATACGCCGTAGTGTGTCCTCGGAGGGGTGATAATATCCTTGCTGTGTTGAGGCAATCTATATGTTAGTGTATCGATTTGGCTTACAATAGGATGCAACGGAGCACCAGTTTTGTGTATCTTAGGCAACCCATACAGTTTTGGTGGCTTAGCACACGTAGGTACGAGTGATTTTTTATCCAGATTGATGTCGCGTATATTAATTATTTTTATCATCCCGAAACGTCGGGATGATAAAAATATTTAATATACGCGATTTAAATCCGTTTAAAGTATTTTTATTTCAATGTGTAACAATCGCTAAAATCTAAGACAACGATGTATTACTATTTTTATTTAGTACAGATATACAATATGTTTAAATCAATATTTGATAATAAACTATATAAGGTGTTCGATGTTATACTCACGTCCTTCAATGGGGGGGTTCTATAAGTGTCTAATAGATCACATTTCGATAATTAAAAAATGGGTAATTTTTTTACTTAATCGGGACCGGTTATGTTTATTTCTATGCAACCACCACTCGCAGTTGAGTATAGTGGTGGATTAAGCTCTTAACTTTTCCTTAAGGGGAGACGAGGCCTGTACCCAGCAGTGAGATGTTTACAGGCTATTTCTTTACTTTATACCATGTTAATTGTTTTTTTTTTGTTTCAGTTATCTGGAGGTCTGATGTATGAGGACTGTCGGAGTCGTTGGTGGATGAACTTATTGTATATCAACAATTATTACTACGACTCCCAATGCATGATGCATACGTGGTAAGACAAATTTTTGAAATGTCCATACATCTTTTGGTTGTTTAAGTAAAATAGTCCATATCTTTTAACCAAAACTTAGCCCAATTAAGTACCTACTTAATCATTTACAATGAATAGACATTTAATTTTTTTTTAAAGTGAAATATTTTTTAAAGTAGACACATTTCAAAAAATCTTACAACTTTTAAGGAATACCAGGATAGACAAGTGTAGGAATTTCTTTAAGCTTACAATATCTATCGTAAACAATAATATGACGACAGTGTTGGCGCAGTAGTCACTGCAACGGACTAAAGCGTTAACGGTCGCGGGTTCGATGCCCGCTCATGATATATGTATATCTGTATTGGCCATATGGATGTCTGTCGTTATCTAAGTGTTTATGTTGTGAGTGTAATCGGTACTCCCGACACAAAATCTAATGATTTTACTAGGAAGCCGTTGAGTGTGAAGCGTTCATTAATAAATAATAATTAATAGATTTTATCTGATAATAAACATATTTAATTGAATCAGGCGTTACTTTACGGAATTCCATGATAGCAAATTAAATATTTATTTTGCTATAATGCACGAGTACAGCACAAACCTGTCTGGTATGATGTACACACAGACACTCCACGTACGTTTCACTCCGGCACTGGAGAATCCTCAGGAGATGTTGCCTCTACAACTGTCAGTTGAGAAGTAGCATTAGACAGATTTATGCTGTTTTCCCTGATCATAGTAAAATATATATTTCATTTGAGAATAAACAATTTTCAGGTATTTAGCAGTGGACGTACTACTCTATTGCTTTGGTCTTATCATATGCGTGCTGTTGAAGTCTCCTGGTCAAAGAAGAATCGTATTGTCCTTTTTGCTCGTCTTAGGTTTAATAATTACTGCTGCGCATATTTACTACCAAGATTTGGATGCTATATTGATAATTTCGCCAGATTAAGATAATATTTTTATTGGTTACATATAAAAGGAACAAGGCTAACTTTTTAGTCATAAAAGTCCGTCGACGGAATTTGCTTAGTTTTTCTATGTCTATGTATATTACTTATACTGCAAATTATATTATAACTAGCTGACCCGGCAGACTTTGTACTGCCTCAATTTAGAACGTTTGTATGGGAACTATAAAAGGGCTGTTTTTAGAGGTTTCTCGGCAATTATTCGAATTTTTCTCATGACGATTTTTTTTCAAGACGAAGATAACATAAATACCTTCTGTCGTTCTCGAGTTTTAGCGAGACTAACGAACAGCAATACATTTGTATATGTATATAGAAGACTAGCTGACCCGTGCCCACTTCGTTGGGCATAATTTTTATAATCCTTTTTTAGTACAGAGTGTTATGTTTCAATTTCTAATTGCCAAAAGGTGAGTTATACGTAGGAATAGTTTGTATTTGCAAAATTCGAAAGTAACTCTGTCCGAAAGAAAAAAAACACCTTTTAAAATATATTGTCTATCAGGAGATCCAACTGGACATAGGCCAACATATAACTGTCCATGGGAAAAACACGGCTTTCTCGTCTATCTATCTAGAATAGAATAAAAGGCCACGCCCC
>DVXP01003187.1:0-11635 GCA_018235645.1 Junonia grisea
TTACGTAACATTTTACCAAAATTTTTAGGTGAAAATGGTCACTAAAATAATTTTCGAGACCATTTTCATATAAAAATTACAATTATGTCAATACGTAACGCGTTGTTTTTATACCCCCTCCCGGCCCCATAACGCACCGTAACGTTTTACAAGACCCTCCCCCAACCTGCGTTACGTAATACTTGAATGAAACCTTATAAAATAACTAAGTTTTTCAGTTGAATTTCGATATGACGCTAGAGAGTTTCTTTGTAAAAGACAGGCTTGAGTGGGTGTATAATGTTGATAATAATCAAATATTTGTCATATTTTAATTATATTGTTAAACCAAGGGTAAATATTTATTCGTAAAACAAATTAAACGGCAGTTAATATAACAACAATTATACCATTAACTATTTGCTGATTGTTTCTGTGGTTATAATTTAATTAATATAAGTTATAAAAAACAAATTGCCCACAATTTAACGGTAGATATTAACATTATTTAGCAATTTTATTTAGGATCGTCAAAAATATTAAATCAATTAAAAGCGTTAATTTTTTAAGAGAGTTTAATAATATAGTACTATATAATATTATATTGTACTTAGAATATCTTCTTCCTAGCATTTTCCCGGACTTAGCCAGGGTCTGCTTTACTCTAGCCTAAGTTTTCACAGGTTACTGATTTTTACGCAGAGCGATTGCCGTCTGACCTCCGCAACCCAGAGGGCAAGACAGTATCAATTTAGACTAGAATATTACCTACTATGATTAACGATCGTTATCTGGTGATTGTGATAACAACCGGGACCGACGGCTTTACGTGCTCTTCAAGGCACGGTGGGAAAACCCACAAGGACCAGACCTAGAAACGAATGTTTATATAAATAAAAACATCCACCCCGAGCGGGAATCGAACCCGCGACCGCCGGCGGTAATAGCGCATTCAGCACCACTACACCAGAGCGGTTGTACTTTGCGTCAATGAAGTCTGAAAATAAACAATGGTAATTTTTTTTGCTGATTCCTCACGACAGTTTTATTATAAAGCTAGATCTTAAACCTAAACTTTCTAAATATATATTAGTACTTTTAATTTCAGTTTATATAATAAATATAAGCTTATAATATATCTGTATCCACGAGTAAATATTACTGTTTAAAGAATATAAAATCTACGGAAGACTCCTTAAAATAATTTAAAAAATAGTTGTTAGGTTCGTCAGTTGTGACTGGTTATTTGGTCGTGGTAATTTTGGAAGCGTATCCCACGTAGACCACTGAGAGGCACTTTTTGATCCAGGAAAACAGGCGAAGTCTTACCTTGTGGGGAGTTGCGTTGGCGAACTACGCAGGGAATCGTCGTGGAAGGCTGTCGTCTACTTCTGTGAGACCGTCATGGTCTAGGAAAATGCGGGGTGGCCTTGGTAGAGGGCCAATCTCGTTCGATGGAGATGACCCATGGGTCGTCTTGCCGGCCAAGCCCCTTTTGCCTGGGGTAAAATAAGTAAGGTATTCTCCTCTGTCGTGAGTGCGTGAGATGGGGGTCTCACGCATCCGTTTCCGTAGGGAGGCTGAGACCATTCTTCATCCTCCTGAGATGTGCAGCGGAGCAAAACCATATCTGTACTTTTGGCCAGTGCTGGCGTTAGGTTAACCTTCCGTTCCCTAAAAAAAGGTCACCTTCCGTTGCCTATCTTGAAACTTCCAAATTTGCTAAAAATAAAGGTCGTCACCTTCTGTTGCCTATCTCCATATAATTGCGTCGCCCCTAGGCTAGCCATCGGCACATAATCATTTGGCGCCCGGACAGTTGCCCTACCTTCCCCCCCTCCCCTTCTAGCGAATACAATCTCACATAACTCGATTTTAATAACTTTTTTTTAATAACTATTTTTAATAAAATTTTAATAACTATTGTTTAATTGATATCTATTGGTAAGGTTTCGAAAAGTCAGAAAAAAATCAAACTTTAATGTTCGAAGTTACAATGTCAATTCATTAAATCGATTGAGTAGATCGATATCAATAAATCGATTTATCGAAAAAAAGAACTAGATCCTTCTATTACTCGATATCAGATCGACATCCCTACTTGACAGAACTTCCACTTAAGCACTGTAACTATTTAAACGCTGTATTCTGCATAATTGCCATTATTGCTAATTCGCTGCCTGCTTCTTGCGGTGATATCAACGCGTGAAAAAACTTAGAACTCTTGAACGCATATACCACAAAATGGCACAGTGAGTATTATTTTTAAGTTACTTAAAATATTGACATGTCATGTTTTTGAATTAATTGTAATGAGTTAAATAAGTTTGTTACACTGATTTATTATGTTAAAACTCTTAGTTGAAAACATTTTTGAAATGAAATATATAAATATATTGCTACATATAAATATATTTATCGTAAATTAGTAATTCATTTAAATTAAACATTTAACAAACTCTTACTATTATTGATTTCATCTAAAACCTATTTTAATTGATTAGAATTAGTAGCTGAGCGAAACGATGTCTTGTGTCAAATGTCCTATTTATTATTTTGTGAATATCACTATTTATTCAAACGATAATTTTTAATTGTCAATAAACACTACTATTCAATACATAAGTCTAAAAAAACCATACATTTGAGGGCTTACTTTGAGAGAGAAATTAACAACAAGGTTATTTGAAGGTTACTTTAAACACTTCTGATATAAACAAGTGCATCTGCAACTGCATTTAACCATATCTTTTTATGTAATTAACTTAAGTTTATTTCATTATTCACAATATTTTATAAATTAATGTAACTTTAAATAATATTATTGTATATAAATAATTAACCATTAGATAGGAACAAATAATTTTGATATAAAAATATCTGACTTGATTGTAGACTTAAAACATATAAAAAACAAAACATATAAACATGCATACATGCGAGATTAACAATTATTACTTTCTTATTATTACTACATATTCTTTTTGAAATCAATAATATTGCTACTACTATTGATGATAATTTAAACTTTTCTTGTTTTGCAGGCCTCAAGCAGATATTGCCCTGATTGGCTTGGCAGTGATGGGTCAAAATTTGATTTTGAACATGGATTCCAAAGGCTTCGTTGTCTGTGCCTATAACAGAACAGTGGAAAAGGTAACTTTTTAAAGTTATTTTTGGTTGTCTCATAGTTTGCTAGTTTAATTATTTATCAAATTAAATTTTTTATTGTCTTCAGGTTGAACAATTTCTTGCCAATGAAGCAAAGGGCACAAAAATTATTGGAGCGAAATCTTTACAAGATATGGTGGCGAAATTGAAAAAGCCAAGGAAAGTGATGTTGTTGGTTAAAGGTATGTGCAAGTTCTGTATTTTTCTCGTACGTTGGCTGTTTAACATCCTGTTTTGCTAAATGTTGATGATTACATTTATTTGAGGTTAAGAGCTAGGCAAAATTTGAATTCATTTCCTTTTTAAATTACTATATAATAAAAAAACAAATTGTTTTACTTAGTTAAGAATGTTTAATAACAGGTGAGCCTTGCGAATTTACTCTTTAAAAATTTTGTACTTGCTTGCTGCTTTGCATTTATGCTAAAGTGTATTGTGTTATGTTTTCAAAAAGGTTCTTAAAAAAGTTCTGTAATTTAACTAGTGTGTAAATGTATACAAAACTCCTGGAGATTAAATGTTTCTTTACCATGCAACTACACATGTTCATTATCCAATCAAAAAGTGGTAGCTACCAAAGGCTGCAGTAAAATAATATCACATTGTATAGGTTAACTTCGTAAATTCTGATAAATTACTATGTTTATAAATTGACCTGACTTATTTGTTGCAGCTGGCTTCGCTGTGGACGAATTTGTGAAGAGTTTGTTGCCTTTACTTGAGAAGGGCGACATTATTATTGATGGAGGCAACTCACAGTACACAGACACACAACGCTGGTGCAAAGAACTCGCTCCCACTGGCATACATTACATTGGCATGGGGGTAAGTTAATAAATCATTTCGTCGGAAATAGTGCAAAACCGCATAAGTACATTTTGCTAAAAGGTCCAATTTTCAATGACATTGTATAATATTTGATTTAAAATTGAACCTTTTGAGCACTTGCTGCTTACGCGGTATTACACTATCTACGACGATTTAGTGTAGTAATAATTTTTTTACTTTTGTTAAAGGAAAAAATATGTAATTGTACAATATTTCGTAACTAAGTTTGTATGATGATGATGACTATCACAATTTTGTTTCCCTTATCAGAGATGGCCTGAAGATAACTCATTATCTATTAGTAGTTATATGACCGGAACCATATTGATGATAAAATGTTTAAATGTCATGCTTGATACAGTCAAAGTCAATACTTTTTTATCTACATACCTGTGGAAATAAAAATAAACAGGTTTATTTTGATAATAAATTTGATAGCAAGGTATTAAGTTTACATATTGGATAGGTAAAGGAAAATTCAACCAAGTTAAAAATGTCTGAACATGGATCAAATACAATTTGTGCATGTGTATCGAAGTTATCTCGAGATTGATTGTTAGTTCTGTGCAGAATAATGTGTATAGTTCAGACGAATCAAGTTTCTATACATATGTTTGTTTTGTTTTAGGTAAGTGGTGGTGAGGACGGAGCTCGCTATGGACCTTCTCTTATGCCTGGAGGCCACCCAGAAGCCTGGCCACACCTTAAGCCAATTTTCCAGGTACTTTGGCATGTATTTTGACACTAGAAAATAGAAATCAACTCATTTTTAGTGTTTTTGATAAATGCTTATATGAAACTTTTGTATTTCATATAATTTTCCATTTTTTTTTGTTTTAAAATATACTACTCAACAACAGACTCATATACATACATTCATCTAAGAAAATAAATTGAAATACCTATATATTTTAGTAACATTTACCTCACTCATTGAAACTATATTATGAAGGGTTTCTTTTCCTCATTATAACAAGGAAATGAAGAACTATTACAAATGACGTATACATATATACAAAGATAAATAGGTTATTAATTAAAGTGTTGAATTAATGAAATATGCTAATGTAAATTACAATTTTTATATACTACAAACAACTACATACAATATTGATGATCAAAAAAAGAAAATTGTTAATCTATTTGTTATACAGTCGGTGACTGTTTTATATTCATATACTTTTAAAGGGAAATTACAATGTGATCATTTTAATGAATATTTTTTACCAGGCTGTAGTGAAACAAAAAAGATGATTATGACTTTTGTATGTATGTGGGTATGGATGTACATCTACTCCCACTTAATATAATTGAAGAAATGAGGTGTTGTTTAAAGCCTCCTGATTGTCCTCTGGTTATATATAGGCTATGTGATGTTACATTAAATTACATATGACGCCTTTTAAATGGCGAACTAATTTTTTTTTTCAATATACCAAGTTTGGTATTAAATGAAAGGAGTTAATTAGCACATTTCAAATATGTATAAATTATTAGCCATTATTCCAAAATAAGTAAGGTAAAGTAAGTCACCTAACTACTTTAAAGTTTGAAACAAGAAATATAAGAGCTATGGTTGAATACCATTTACTTAACCTAATAATTCTAGGGAAAACTAGCATAAATTATTATTTAATAACTACTATTTGTCGTAGGCGATAAGTGCTAAAGCGAATAACGAGCCATGCTGTGACTGGGTCGGTGAGGATGGAGCGGGTCACTTTGTTAAAATGGTGCACAATGGTATCGAATATGGAGACATGCAGCTTATCTGTGAAGCCTACCACATCATGAAGGATGTGCTTGGTAAGTTAAAAAAAATGCACTAGATTGACTGTAAATTGAAAAGTTAAATTTAGGTAAAAAGGACTAAGAAAACTTAAATTTAGATACATATTGTAAGTGTAACGAGTGTACAACATTTATAATACTTATATAATCTCTTAAGATTAGTTAGAAAATAAATGAGTCATTGCTAACATTTATTGTCATGATAAATGTAAGAAATGAATCGTTTATTTTCATCAAAATTGAAATGTGTTTGAATTTCAATCAAAATTAATAAATTGTCAATTCAATGCAGGTATGGAACAGGATGAGATGGCTAGCGTATTCGAAGAGTGGAACAAAGGAGAACTGGACTCATTCCTCATTGAAATCACTCGTGACATTTTGAAGTTCAAAGACACAGATGGTAAGTATATTTCATTTTATATAATTGTGTATTCGTTATTATCAGTAAATTTTCAGCTGTAACATTACAATGCCATTCCTTAGACATAGATTGGGACTTTCAAATCATTTTCACGATAAACTTGCAATAAATAATATCTAAGTCAACACTTGAGATAAAAACTATCCTATCATATTAGGTGGAACAAATCACATATGATGTGCAAAAATTTTTCATGATCGATTAATCAATATCGAGTTTATCTCCGATAAACACCGTGACATGGGATTTTGACACACATAAGATTAGGTTTTTTTTTAACTTATCAGATATGAATTTGTTATTTTATCAATTTTGCTGAGTCGACGTTTTTTTATCAATGAATGATTTTGAATTCTAAACTAAACTACATTCGGCATTATCGCCACTGTTAACTCGGCAGCTGATAAAATGATATCAGGAATCACATACAAACTATTGTAATGACTCATATATTTTAGGTTTAGATTCTTCCTGTTCAGATTATTTAGTAGATATTCACAGATTGTTTAGATTAGGTTCTGTTCGTGATTTCGTGATAGATGAAAAAGATATGTTAAAAAGTAAACTATATTCTGAAATAAATCAAATTCTGCTCAACAAATAGGTATCTATAAATGTATCCTTTAATGGTAATATGATTATTACTGATGCGAGCATTCTGGGCATTCGAATTATAAAATTTGCCGTGAGAAAATAGTAGATGCTATGGTTTACTTTAAAAAAAAAAATATTTATCCAGTCTGGTCGTTCTTAGTATGCGATAGAACTTAACAGTTGGATGTCTATTTGATGACAACAAAAACAGCATTCATATCACTAATCTAGAAAAACAAATGAAAATGCATCGAACAGATCTACTGTTACTACCTAATAGGATAAAGTTTAGGTAATAGGAATTGGGAAGGATATAAATATTCATAATATAATATAATATTCGCAGGTAAATATCTGCTGCCAAAGATCCGTGACGCGGCTGGTCAGAAAGGCACAGGAAAATGGACTGGCATCAGTGCTTTGGAATATGGAGTGCCTGTCACACTAATTGGCGAAGCTGTCTTCGCTCGCTGCCTCTCCGCTCTAAAAGGTATATTTATAAAACATATTTTTAATTTACAGCTTTTAAGATATTTTTAAGGGTTGACAAGGATATTTATAGAATGTGGAATACCAAAAAGCCATGATCATGACAACTTATTAATACATGAGTACATAAACATCATAGTAGCCTTTAAAATCAATAATAACTTTGTTTTTATATTACATGACATGATGATATAGGTACTTATGTTCACAAATACACTAAGTCTAAATGCCACACCCTATTTTTTTCTGTTCCATAGGAGGCATAAAGAATATTGTTTGAACAGTTTACGCTAGTGAGTAGTTTACAAGATTGTTTGTCTTAATTATTTTCGAGAATCAAGGTCTATGTAAATCTTGCATTATGCCTATAATTTAACGAAATATTAGCACCATGGTGTATCTTCGACCATTGAAAGCTGTCTATAGTTATAGCTGTCTGATAGTATTATTACATAGGTATCTATGTATAAGTGTGTCAGTGTAATTTATATCTTTAAATCATTCAACATTAAATAAAAAAAAATTGAAATATAAACCCTCCTTCATATCAACATTAACTATAAGGTATTCACTTCACATTTAAACATTATGTTGATATTATTTAGCGGAAAGAGCCACAGCAAGCAAGAGTCTACCCGGTCCCACCCAGAAGTTCACCGGCAATAAGAAGGAATTCTTAGAACACTTACGCATGGCTCTCTTTGCCAGCAAGATCATCTCATATGCACAAGGATTTATGCTTCTCAGAGAGGCTGCTAAGGTATTATTACTAGTCCTTATCCAATAACATTTATGAAATAGTTCTGTGATTGAATAAAAGAAAAACAAATGCTTGTTATAGTTAACTACAAGGAAATTATTTGACCTTGCGGGTTTATATATTTTTTTCATTATCTTTCGAGTTTCACTGTACTGTATCAATATTTTAAATTGATGCAATATAGTGATGAATCATTGAGATATTTATCATTTCAATAACAGTCAATAACAGTTGCTAATCAAGTTGATATTTATATCGCAAAACTTATTATTTTTTCAGCAAAACAAATGGAATTTGAATTACGGAAGCATTGCTCTCATGTGGCGTGGAGGTTGTATCATTAGGAGTGTGTTCCTCGGTAATATTAAGGTACGTTATTAGTCAAAATTAATATCCATTTGTAATTAAAATTAATTAAAATCAAATTCTTTCATTTAATTAATATGACTATTGTATTCTGATATCTAGATAATTATTTTATTTAAATTGAAAGGCATATAATTTTATATATGTTCCTACAGATATCCCTTTGCAACGAAATGCAAAAACTGGCTATCTTTCACCAGAGCAATATCTGTACTAAAATTTATCGACTTAGAATTCTAAACACAGTAAACACAAACACACACAAAAAAAAACTCAATATCTGGATGATTTACTAATGTTCTACCGTTTGACTTAAACAGGAAGCATACACAAAGAACCCTCAGCTGTCTAACCTGCTATTAGACCCGTACTTCAGCAAGCGCATAGTCGCGTGCCAGCCGTCCCTGAGGCAGGTGGTCGCGCAGGCGGCCTTGCTTGGAGTCCCCATCCCGGCCTTCAGCGCCGCCCTCGCCTTCTACGACGGCTACCGCGCTGACATGCTGCCGGCTAACCTCTTGCAGGTAAACGTCTACATTACGTTTACATTAAGTTTACATACGTATATTTACCATTGTACTGAGGTAGTGGATTGAATATCCAAGTAAGGAACATAAAAGTGCCAGGGTTGGATTCATATCCCAAAAAAAAAAATTACTTAACCTACGAAGTTCTAAGTTCTTTTGTCGATTTAAGGTCAATTTGTACGCAAATAATTAAAATTATAACCAAGGTAAAAACAAGAGTCTCAAAAGATGTATGTCTTTTAAAAAAAATGGGCAGGGGCGGATCGGGAGAATGACAGAGCTTCAAGGCCCACCTTTATTAATAAAAAGGCTAGCTGACTGACCTTTTAACTTTATATGGGAATAACAAAATAAATAGTGTGACCTTAAATATTATTTTCAGGCGCAAAGAGATTACTTCGGTGCTCATACTTACGAGCTGTTAACGAAGCCAGGTGATTTCATCCACACAAACTGGACCGGCCACGGCGGCACTGTCTCAGCTTCCACATATACTTTCTAAACATTGCCTATTATATAAATATTTATTGTAAGGACATAAGTGATAAAACAATCAATGTATTCCAAATCTGTTCGGAGCATTTTGAAAGCTTTTATTGTATTATGTTTTTTTTTTATAGTCTATGTATTGTGAGTTTATTTCTACAGTTGTTACATTCATTGTACAAGAAATCATTCCCTTGTAAAATACAACCATATTTTAAGATAAGCTATTTTGTGAAAACTATGATTTTATGACTATGACATTTTAATTATTTTATAAAATATTTTGTTTTGTGATGTTAGGAAATAGAAAAAGTATTTAGATGGTTAAATTATAGCACACAAATATTTATTTGTTAGCTTTCGGGTGGATGGGCTTTAGATGTGAAAAATCATGTGTGTCTCATGTATTTGTTATATTGATGGGACCATTTTTATATTTATACACTTGTTGCAAGGAACAATGTATAGAGTGAGAATAAATGGGTGCTTTTAAAAATTTGTCTTTATTTTGAACCTTACTTATTTTTTAATTAAGCTGACGTTTCTGTTTTGGGTCAATATTATATTAATAAGAATTGTGAAAAAGACACAAGTTTATTTGCCGCTGCTTTGGAACAAACCACAAAATTACACAGTAATTATGATATTTTCTTGAATTTTTCATACACAATAAATCTAAATTATTTTATTATGACTATTGTCACCATAGACCATTAAATAAATGGACTTCATGTATGATCATCTTTACCAACCATATAAGTTGAATCTCATAATACCACAGTGTAAATAGATTTTGAAAAAAAAATAATTTATAGTAGAATGAAACCAATTCCAAATGGTAGAGAATACGACAAATATGAAAGGAAAAATAAAATGCAGGCGATTTGAGTTTTTGGATTTTCTGGGAAATTTTATTATTGGAGTGTATACTTTTCTTACATCATCAGGAAGTAGACTTTTTAAAGAACAAAAAGCGCACACACTTTAAAAATAAAGCAGATTTTGACACCAAAATTTTCGACCGAAAAACGGTCTGGGTTTTTGGGTATTAAGTGAAAACAACGTAAATAATTAATATTTTAAATAAAAAAAAATTACAGTAGGTTTGGGACTACAAAAGGTAAGTTAATACAGAATTTAGCGAAGAAATTTTATTTTTTGTAATAGATAAAAATAAAAAACTAAAAACTTGGTTTTTTACTTTTTCATATAAATTTTGAGTTTATGTGAAAAAAATGCAGCAACAAAAGTTTTAGGTCTTTTAACTATCTACAACTTTGCCATACAACATTTCTTCATAGGACTCTTAGTTTAGAAGAAAAACAAGCTAAACCGTTTTTTACTCTTAAACCCTCCCCCTGCTGCGCTGCGCGAGTGGAGCAAAAGGATACCACCTTAAATAGCAGTTTTGTAAAGGAAGTTAAATATAATATTTTTTTTATTATATTTATAATTAAGAAATATGCAATCTTTAAAATCTCAAACGGAATACGGAAGTATTACAAAATATTGTAAATTTTAACATCGAGAAAACGTGTAGAAAACGAGCTAGAGTGATTTTTTCCTTGAAATGTGAACAGATATGGACTGAATAGTAAATGCTATTGTGGCGCCACCAATGCAATGCATTTTGAGGGACACTGCTTCTACCCTCCATATACAATACATTTACAACGAAAGTCAAAATCGTTTTCACCTTGTAAGAAGCTCTGTTTATTTGTGCAAGCTTACACAGTTAGACCTTATAACCTGCAATGTATAGATAAAACTTTTTATACATATTTCGTATTTGTGTAGATACATATTTTTTTAAAACTATTATTAGAGTTAGTTATGTATGCGTTTATAATAAATATGCTTTCGAGAAAGTTTGCAGCAATGCCAGTACAATGGTTATCTACTTCTTCTTCTTAAGGTGCCTCTCCGACTAGCGAAGTTTGGCAGTCAGCTCCGCATACTTTTCTCTGTCTTTTGCGAGGCGGAAAAGATGCAGCACTCGCAATTCCAGTCCACTCTCTGATGTTCCGTAGCCATGACTTTTTTCTACGACCGACACTTCTTCTACCGGCAACTTTTCCCATCATAATGAGTTGGAGGAGTTCGTATCTCTCATGCCTAAGCACATGTCCGAGATAAGCGACTTTCATCATCTTGACGGTATGGAAAAGTTCGGGTTTTTGGTTGACTTGTCGCAGAACATCCGCATTTGAAACCTTTTGTGTC
>DVXP01003188.1:0-11633 GCA_018235645.1 Junonia grisea
ACACACTGTAAAAGTAATAAATGTTATTTGCAGTTAACAATTTTCTTTTTTCTTTATTACAATATTTATGGCAAGACCAGGTATATATTAAACTATATATTAAAAAAAATATAACTCTAACCAACAAAATAACAAAATTAAAATCTGTTGCATGTGCTGAAAAAATTAAAAGCACAAAACTATTAAAAAAATCCGAGCCAAATCCATTTAAAAAACGGGGACAGAATTAAACGTTCAAGTGTAGCACTCAATTTCAGCAGACTTATTAATAAGGTTTGTCGCCACGCAAACATTAGGTGAGCACCACTTATAGCAAGAAAGGCCCGCGCCACTAATTACGCAAAAAACATCTCATCCCCTTTCAAACACACTCCGCCGTTCATAATCCCTCAAAGAACGTCCAGTTTATGAATGGGCCAAACTTATTAGACCCACCCTTCCCCCTCCCGACGTTACCAAACTCCTGCACTAAGAAGGGAAGTCTTAAATTACTGCAGGTCTACTTATCCTGGTCGGGGTGCGGTACTTTCGTAAATTAATTCCTCTATCTGGAGGGGCAGCTATAAGCTATAATCCAAAAATGATCGGTCGTCCCCTAGTGCCGCGATAAATGCTCTTTAATGTGGCTAAATGGCCGAGTTGCGAAGAATATCGCATAATGTGTAGCGACATCTACGGTAATGGAAAAAATAATTACTTTGTAATGGACTCGGCTCTTGTGGAGCGAAATGTGGAGGATGAGGAGTTTGGTGTCATCGTCTTCCAGTTGGTAATATTTAGTTATTTGTTAGACCCAAATTTAGTATTACATTTAGAAATTTTAAATTTTACACATACTTTACTAATTTCTGTTTAATTTTTTTTCAAATATCTTGATGATTTGGCAATAAGGTTTCAAGTTCTAATATTTTCATTTTATCTCACGGGCTTCCGAAATTAAAAATGATACGTTCTATTAGGTACTACCTAAATGCTCCGAGCTGGAGCACATATGCTTCATTGATCATAATGTTGTCCGTGTCAAAAGAAATTTATTAAAAGAAACGTGACGGATTAAACTCTGAGTACCTTTAGCAGTGGGATTTATGGGAAGACTACCACAATTTGATTTATAATTTCAGTCAACATGAAAAATAGATTTACTACCTAACTTAAAAGTAGAATTTTAATGTTGGCTATTTTTTTAAACACGATGTTAAAAACTAAATAATGTTAATTTTTTGTTTTTTATTGAGTAAACTTTTTTTATTATTTCAAAGTTTTTCAATATTTAATACTTATTATTTAAAACTTTTTCACTAAATCGAAATCTATTAAAACCTGACGACCACAGAACGTTAGCGAGTAGGATCTAATTTAGTTAAAATATTTTTTATATTTATAAAAATGATTATCTAATCTAACTAAACCATACATAAATTTAAAACGTTTATTAAACTCCAAAGTGCATAATAAAAATACGATGTATTTTAGTGTATTTGCTCCACGGAAAGTGCTAGACATAAGGTTTAGACGCAATTTCAATTTTGCCGCAGCAAGCTTTGTGTAGCGACCGTGAACAAACTGTGGCTGAACTGCGTCCGAATTACACTTTACGATAAATAAATACTATATTCATATTTTTCGTTTTATAAATTTTTCATGTTGGTAAAAATTGGTTTGATTATTCTAAGTCTATTTTTAAATTTTTTGATTTTATCAATTTGATTGAATGCATTTTAAAAAGTAGATTAATTATAACATTATAGAATACTTATGAGAATAATTTGCATTTCGTGGTTTTATATATAAAAAAACCTTTAACAACTATGACAACATCATTATAAAACTTCGTTATA
The DNA here is from genome assembly GCA_018235645.1 of Junonia grisea. Classification (NCBI taxonomy): domain Eukaryota; kingdom Metazoa; phylum Arthropoda; class Insecta; order Lepidoptera; family Nymphalidae; genus Junonia; species Junonia grisea. The sequence continues at coordinate 1,839 of DVXP01003188.1, forward strand.
ATATTGCAAAATTTTAATGAAAATCTCTCTCTACGTAATATCTATCTAAAAGGCTCTTTGAGTATTACGCCGATAAAGTTATTAAAATTATTTAGTTTTCGTCATATTACAGAGGGTTAAAAAAGTTGTAAGGGGCACTTTTTATTATATAGTTAAAAAACTGTTTTAATTGGATTTAACTATTTGAAACGTTTCGAGATAATATTTCTTCCATACACCAAATAGACAAATGTCACCACAGACTGTCCGTGACACGAACACTGTAAAGCTTTGCTGTAAAGTGTTCGAAACGGCATAATAAATATAAATAATTGAAATACGCGATTTCAATCAGTTCAAATCAGTTTTATACCGATATGTAGTTATTGTGTAGTTAAGTGAGTTAAAAGGTGAAGGTTTAGGTTAGGGATGGTTAGGTTGGATACGTACCTCCAGCGCGGAGGATAGAGAAGCCTTCTCCTGCTTCAGAGTTTCCACGCGGCTTTTATATTGTAGCAGCGAGCGCACCGTGTCCTCCATCCTGCAACAAAATATTAATAAATTAATAAAATATAGGTATGTATGTAAAGAAATGAAAGAAAATATTCTTTATTGTACACCAAGGACACATACAACAAAAACTCATAATAACAGAATAACATGTACAATTGGCGGCCTTATCGCTAAACAGCGATCTCTGCCAGGCAACCATGTTGTGGAGGACAGCATGACTAGTGATACAAGGGTGTATATTCAAAGAAAAAAATATCATTATATTATCATAAGTTTAATAGCTGTTGCCACTGTTTCTATTATGACGATGTCATGTTCTATATTAAACTAGTGGACCCGACAGACGTTGTCTTGTCCAGTACCAACGCCACCTAATTGTTTTTTCAAACGATCCAGACCTACTCCATGCACACACAACTTTTCATCTAAATTGCTCCGTTTAGCTGGAGTTGGTTGACAAACATTCGTATTAAAGAATGTTATATATAAAAGTGTCATTATAGCGTCTTTATTTTACATGTTTAAATTAAAATTTGTTTGCGATTTTTCCATTTTTTAACCGTTTAAACCTTTACTGGACTTCTAGGATTATTTCAAGACTAAAATCAGCTAAATCGGTTCAGCCGTTCTCGAGTTTTAGCGAGACTAACGAACATCAATTCATTTTTATATTATGTACTAGCTGACCCAACAGACTTCATTCTGCCTTTAGAATACGTTTGTATGGGAAATGAAAAAGGGATGTTTTAGGGTTTTTTCCGGCAATTATTCGTATTTTTCACACCTTTTAAACCATCCCTAGATCTCCACGAACATTTCAAGACCTAGATGAGATAAATCCGTTCAGCCGTTTTTGAGTTTTAGCGAGACTAACGAACAGCAATTCATTTAAATAACTTAATGTTAATTTTTTAAAAGTTCACAATAAGAATTAATTTTATCATTAATTATCTGTTTTGATCTTGATTTTTATTAGTATTCTTGTCGGTACGAAACCATTTCAGATGTGAAGATAATATAAAGGCCTGTTTATAATGTTTATAAGCCTTAATCTTTTTACGACTGTCATAAGCCATATTATTCGTTTTCCCTTACATTTACACAAAGTTGCTAATCCCGGCTGAGAACGAAACAAAAGGTGCTCATGGTCTATCGTTCCTCATTATGCGACTGGATTTAACTCCTGAATAATCTCTTGAAACATTTGCATATACTACGAGTAAGAGAGATGTATGCTAAGTAGAGATAAAAAGAGAGGAAAGCGCTGAAGTTTGAATTGGTTGATACACTTTTGTATGATACTGTGTTACTGATACTTTTCTTTCGAAAATTAATTCTGCCTTATGACAATGTGTTTTTGTTTTGTTGACGCAGGGTAAATCTTGATAGATCCCCGATTACCAGACTCCTGGGGCGATGTCGGTTTATGTGAGATTGCACTCACTAAAACCCCCTGCGATGGCCGCCACAGCACGGAAAACGGAGCAGCTACGGAATCGCTTTCGCAGCACGTCCGCGGCCTCTCCCGATAATAATGTGTGTAAGGTATAATATCCTGCACTATATGAGAGAAGGGTTAAAATGTAAATGTGTAAAAAAAAAATTATATTTTATGGTAAGGTAGGTTTCAATGTTACTTATTGCCACTTATCTTATTTAATCTGTAATAAATAAAATGTCTTCATGGTGTAAAGCTACAAACCTATTGCGAATTTCGATTATATAAATTAGTAAGTTTTTATTATTAATCTTTACTAACAATTATTTATTAATTAAACTAACAAAAACACACAAAGAACGAAATTTAACGTTCCAAAACATCTCTTTCAAACATTTTCGCTGGCAAACGCTAAGCCGCTTTTTACATTACCCAACGAAAACGAGTTTCAGAATCGGCTCAAAAGATAATTCTTGAAACAAAACCCTTGAATAATTATTTCACCCCCCGTAATTATTAATACACCGCTGAGAGCCGAGATTACAGATCAAAGGAATGGGGTTACAGTGACCGCCATTCTTATAGAAAACTTTTAACCATGATAAATGATACTGTATCCTTTGAAATAGATATACCCGCTGAAATTAACAATTCAATTTTTGTTTTAACGGCTTTTAGTAACGCCATGTGAACACTGATTATTTCACAACTGTTACATAGAATGGAGAAGACACAAAGGATATTGTTTGGTAAATTAGAATTAAATGATATAAAATTGTACGGGTGTAAATTAGATGATAATGTACATTGTTTAAATATTAATAAATTATAGACAATTTTTTCGTCATGATTACGTGTCAAATAGAATTTTTTTTGTGAAATAAAAAGGTATTTTAGAAAGTAATTGCAGAAATAATTTAATTTAAAATTATTTTGTAGTTACAACTACAAGCACACTTATTCTTTATTACGAAAATGTTTCTTTACATACACAACAAGATTTTGTCAGTTTGTACCGCATGTTGGTTACAGCATGTAAGCATACAGCCTAATAAACATTTCAATTTTCCGCGAGCGTTACGTTCATTCACGAAAAACCGCTCCTTCGGAAGTTTCCAGAAAAAATGACATAATAAAGTAGCTGCAAAAATCTCATTCGAACATTATACTTCTACGTTGAATGCGGAGGTGGTAAAATCCAGTGAAGCGAATGGGAACAAGATGGTGAATGAATGAATGAACTTTTTCAATAACTCCGAATGGAAGTCTGCGAGCGTGATGCAATATCTTTTCGATATCTTTATCTGCGAAAGAATTTCATTAGGGTACGTATTTGAATATGGAAAGTTTTTAAAAAAAGTTTTTCGAACTCAATCAAATGAGGTTTTAAATTTTAATTTTAGATTTATAGCTGTCAAGCCTACGACCGCCATTTTTTCAGATTTTACTAATGAGTTAAAAAATGTTTAGTTAAATAAAATACATATTATGTTTGTCTTATTAATATAGTACAATGAAATAAAAGGGAGGTAAATATCAATAAAATTAATCTTATTACGAATGGTTTTATTAGAGTGGTTCTTGAATGAGCTTGAATGTATGGCTGTAATATTTATTTGAAAGGAGAGATCGCAATCGAGGCATGAAACAAAATTAAGTAGCTGATTACTCTATTTATAAAATATATTTATGATAATGAATATGAAATATAATTTGTCATAAACATAATTTGTATTATAACATACTTATTTTTTTTTCTTTATACGGACAAATCACACAGATTGAGCTAGCCCCAAAGTAAGTTCGAGACTTGTGTTATGGGATACTAACTCAACGATACTATATTTATAATACATACATATATAGATACACATCCTAGATCTGGATCTATTTGGCCTGGGCCAATCAGGAAAAGATCGTTTTCTATCATGACCTGGCCGGGGATCGAACCCGGGGCCTCCATGTCGTCGAGGTCGTCAAAAACTGATAACGATCGTTATCAGGTAATTGTGATACATAGTAGGTAAAATATTCTAGTCTAAAATAATGGTTACTGGCTTGTCCTCTGGGTTGCGGAGGTCAGACAGCAATCGCTCTGCATAAGACTGCCGTCTTTCAGACACGGTCTTCTTCCAAGACAAAGGTTTTAAAACACAAAAACAATATTTTTTTGTAAAACATGTATTATTCTGTATTTTTATGTTAGAGTGAAATAAAAGTTCAATAAATAAAACTGAAATTTTTATATTCATATTTTACATATTACAAAATAAAAATATACAACGCAACAATTTTATTTTTCTACTCTAGGCCTCGACCACCTCCCTCCTCTTCCTCCTTAGTAAAAATGTTTATTACTATTAAAATTAAAACGGAACTATTTTTTTTATATTAAATATATTTGGTGTCAAATGCGATACCTTTTAAGTGATAATCAAGTCGCACTGTTAGATATCTACTCTATCTAATTATCTTACTCAACATTATTTTTCTGTAAGAAATTTACATAAAACCTCAAGAAACTCGGCAGGCTTGTGATAGTGCACCCCGTGTCCAACCCCATCGATGTAAGTTATGTCTGCTGATGGAAAGTATTCTCTTATCTGTGGGATATCACTATTTCTGAAAATTAACAGTAAAATTTAAGTAATTTAACGATTTTAAAAAAGTATTATGGTTTTTTAACTGTATTTTGACTGTACATATATACGTTCGAAATAAAACTACTTCTTTAATGCCAAGAAACAAGCAGTCAGTTTTAAATCGTAAGAAGACGGTCAATTCCAAGGCTAAAAAGCTAGTCTAATCTTGTCTAATGGTTACTGCACTGCGTTAAAATCAGTAACCTGTCAATTTTTCTTTTATTTTTTTTATGGGACAGGGCGGCAAACGAGTCGACATATCACCTGATGGTGCTACAAAATGCGTTGTCGACCATTTATGGGGTATGAAGGGGGAATTAATGGGGTGAGGATTGGGCTTCCTAATATCTCATATATCTAAGCTAGAATAAAGCAGACCCGGATTTAGTCCGGGAAAAAATGCTAGGAACAAATTCGATTATTTATATCAACCACAGGGCGGCCGCTCGTGTAGATCTTAATCATATATCCAAGGTCGTCAAAATAAATACCTTATAAAATTAGATAAGGATCCTGCTATGAACAATGTTGGACCGGTGTACTGGGAGCCATGTAGGTCCGGAAAATTGAAATTGTTGGCCAGTTGAGCGTCTTCCAAAGCAGGCACATTAAATTTAAATCTATAAAAGCCAGTGTCGGAGTTCACCATTTCATTAATTAGATACTTCCGCATAGCGAAATAATTGATTTCTTTCTTCAAGTGCTCATGAGCGAGTTCCACCGCCTTGGTCATTGGGACATCAGAACTGATACGCAAAGTCGACACAGCCTTCAACATTTTGGGTACTGGTATTCCTCGATCACTCGTGTTGCCTGGTGCTATGTCTTCTATTGCCAGACTAGATACTAAATTAGGCTGAAATATAAAACAAGTAACATTGTTTTAAAATATAAATAATTTATGATAAGATTTAATCAGTTGTTTTATTTATACTTTGTATTACGTAATTACTAATATCAGTGTTCTGATATTTATTATTAACTTCGTATGTAAACTAATTGAGGAAATACAATCTGACCGATATGTATTAGCCGTGTCGATTTAAAACGCTGCCTCTGAGGAAATCTTCGGTATGTAATCACCCAGGTCACATCAGACAGATTCGGGGATTTATCACACATTAAACAACCTCCCTGAGGATTTTGTTAGATTTGAACTCACTAAAAACCTTTGCGATTAATATCATTTACACGAAAACGAAAATAGGGCGCTGGATTGCTTTTGTATACACATTCGGTTTTTGCTGCCCCTCTCGCTCCCGGCTCATCCTAGCCTCCCGCTCTTTTTAGAAGAGGAAGCCTTATTTTTCAATAATAATTTTTAAGTAACTTACGTGCGTTAACGCTAATACCATGGCAATGTGACCACCCATACAATGTCCTAATACGGAGACTTTGTTTAGTTCCAGCTTTTTGAGCAGCTCGACCACATCAGCCACAACATGGAAGTAGTTGTGGTGAGGAGAATGCGGACTATCACCATGGTTTCGAGCATCAACAGCTATTACTTTTCTTCCAGTTGCTTGATTAATTTCTTTGCTTATATGATCTACGTCATTCTTCGATCCAAACAGTGCATGAAATACGAGTAAGGGAGGTTTCGTCGAAGTTTTTCCACAATTGTCGTTAACTGAATAGGTCATATCCACTGTTTTGATAGTGCTGAAGGTCATCGCACTTCGAGAAATGAAAGGGTACCTGCGGTTTAGTACATTATTGCCTATTTTTGAAGCATTCTTCATAAAAGTCGTATTAAATAACATTTTTTTTCTGTTTTTGTCCAAGAACGAAGAAGTGTGATTATCTCGAACGCGAACCTGGAAGTGGTCTGTGTTTTTAGATTTTATAGGCTTGTTAAGATTATTAATATGCAATTACGCATACTAGCTTTTTCCTACGGCTTCGCTCTTTTACATATTATATCTTTTAGGATCTGCTTGTTTTGACCAATTAATTATAGGTTGAGGTATAGAGCGTAATATCAATAAGCTTGTTTGTTTCGGTAAGTATCTACCAGGTTATCTGTACAAGGATGACCACTTTCATTTATTATGACTTTAATGCGCCTTGGGACTCAGTGTACCACACTCTAAGTATGTGTGCCTGAGGACCTTACTCTAATGATTTGGTGACGGTAATTAGAAGAATGCTCTTGCTTTCGAACGTGATTAATGTAGAGAGGTTCTGGTCGACGATAGTCGCCTTCCGCGAATCAGTCATCGAATAAAATAAGGCCGTGGAAAGAGGGCAGAAGATAGATGATTCCGCTATACCGATCTGGATAAGATGACGGGGAAAGAAGAAACAGCGCTATAGGAGTGTGAGGGTCCCTGTGCTGTAAGGATAGACCGGTTAGACGAGGAGGACGAGGAGGTCCCGGTGGGTTTTAACGGGTAAATGGGTAGTTTGGTATGTATGTGTGTCTACACTTCAGGAATCTTACATAATCGGTCAGATCTCCTTGGGCAGTATGCATTAATCCATATCCCAGCGTTAAAACAACAGACCAACAAACTTGTATTCACATTTATAATATTAGTAAAGATTTACATTTTTAGTATCAATTGTTTTGTAGTTAGGCTTGGCTTGGACATGTGAATATTGCAATTTTATGGTTATTATGTGATAATTATAATATATGACACACATTTTGAAGTAACACAATTGCGGACGGATAATACCTAATAACTCTATTTTTATATAATGTTAATATTTATTTCCGTCAAAACTATTCGCTATACTTAATGGACAACGTATGGACGGCTTTTTATTTTTCAATAGCCACCATCAGCACGGAAACTTAGAGTTAGAGACTTTCTTTCTCTCTTATGTAGTGAGCGTTAGCCTATACAAATTCATATAAAGAATACTAAACGCGCGAGGCCTGGGGATGGTCGTATGCCAATCGGGTGCCAGGTGGACGCTCACTAGAGCGTTGAGCGATTTCGCTGGGTCACCTAATTCATAATAAAAGTACACCACACAGACCACTTCCGAGAGAAAAAAAGCAATAGAGCGCAGATGCGGACAAAAGCTAGTATTCATAAAAAATATTTTAATAAGCGTATAAAAAGTAGTCAAACAGACAGCTAGCAGGAAATACGCGTTTGGAATAATCATACTTTTGTTACAAAACCTGGTTTCAATTTATTCAAAGTAAATTAGACAAATACTAAAATTCTTAATTAATTCAATTTCAAAATAAACAGTATATAATTATAGTCTAATAGAGAGTATGCTATGATCAGTTTTCAAAATTAAGAATGCTGCTTTGGTTACCGAATTTGGTCCCTGTCGACACAGGTCGACAAGCCGAGCGCAGATTGTCCCGGTCGCCATACGGTCGACTGGGCTGTCTCACTCGAAAAAGCTTATTCTTTCCGTCTCTGTCGCTCTAATCTATGTTCTAATATTTTTTTTGTTTCTATGTTAAATTTCTCGTCATATTTATCCAAAAGCCCCGTATCCAAACAACGGAGAAAAAAAAAGAGAAAAAATGCCATGTCTTTAACTTCGACGTAAATGTTGTGTCTGTGCGGAGCAGTCCGTTGATATAAAATAAATTAAAGTGATTTTAACGAGTTATTTTCAAAAATATCCAATAGAATTATTAAGGAATGGGCATTTAATGTACTATTGACATATCAATTGTTATTATTGTATTGTTCAGTATGTAGAACAAAAAAAATTAATTGATACCACTGAGAGCATGGGACCTGATTCAGAAATGTTCATATTTCTCAGTGATGGTGAATTGATAGCTGTCATGATTTCTATTTGGTTTTAAAGAATATAAGATTACTTTTTAAGTGTTGCTTATATTTTATGCCTATATTGATATTTGTATAATACACAAATGCCTTGTTAAGTTTGATATAAATTACTCCACGCGGCGCAAAGGCCTGTAATTAAATAAATATGTAGACAAGACAACTTTTTTTATTTTTATCCTGTTAAACATTATATAAGTAAGTAATCAAAGATTAAAAACCATATGTCATGGCTTTACATTTTGAGATATGAGCTCTTGAATACAAGACGAGCTTAAAAACGTGCTATTTCAATTCCAACACAAAATACTCGTAACACGACACCAGAGTCGTAATCTCATAAAAAAAGATAGCATTGTATAGCTAGCTTCATAGTTAACATAAAAATATAACACTTGACAACATTTTAAAACAAACATAGTCACAAGCACCGATTGTTTGTAATACAAATTAATAAACATTACTCAGCACCGAAGTAAACATTTTACTTCCTTGGCACCGACTTCAATATTTTGTAGAAGGATGTGTTATTAACCGACTTCAAAAAAAGAGGAGGTTCTCAATTCGTCTGTATGTATAAAAAAAAACAATAATTTCTCATTGGACATGAGCAGTTGACAATAGGACATTGTAACTGAGGTAAATCATAATACCACAACGTGCTGAACGGAAATTGACTTATATTTGGTGTTGGAAGCCACATAATGGAATTATTTATGGATAATCAGCACAGACTATTAATTATCAGTTGCAACGAAAAAGTGTAAAATCAATAACTTTTATAAAAAAATAAACAGACTTCAAAAGTGAACTAAAAAGTCACAATTAACTCATCCTTCTACAACATATTGAAGTCGGTGCCAATGAATAAAAATTGCTTAGCACCGACGTAAACATGTCACCTGCTTGGCACCGACTTCAATATTTAAAATTACACATGCAAAATTTGTTTTATTTTAAAATCACTTAATGATATTAACTAAGACTTTCTTAAAAATTACTTAAATGGTCCTTATTTAACGAGCAAAATACAAACCTTTCATGACAATATCGTTAAATATTGAACTAATTATCCCTTTCAAATCAAACAAGAATCCTTTGGCTTTGTTAACTCAAATACAATTTTAAAATGTAAACACGTGAAATAAAGTTACTAAATGAAACACAAATATTAATTTCATTAATATTGTTCATACATTCCTCTTGCGTATTAAAACAGAAATTTGCCAGAAAATTGTCCCAATTAATTTTGTAGAGAGTAAAATTTCGTACTTTGTAATATCTTTATTTATATATATACTTTCTATATTTATCTGTTATCTGTTATGTACTATAAAGAGAACCTACCTATTAAAAAGAGAAGGGTTCTAGTCTATATGGTTACTGACTTGCCCTCTGGGTTGCGGAGGTCAGACGGCAATCGCTCTGCGTAAAAATCAGTAACCTGTCAAAA
>DVXP01003189.1:0-11633 GCA_018235645.1 Junonia grisea
ATCACTAAAAGAAGTTTATACTATTTTTTCTTACAATTAATCAGGAAAATGACATGGCGATAATCTTACATAGATTGGATTGATATGGGTACAGTCTTTCATCATTATAAATATATTTTATCAACCTCCAAAAAGAGGATTTTCATAAGTTTAACTTGTCTGTGAGTGTCCATGGCCTTATACCTCCTAAACGAAGGGCCCTGTTTGTTGCGGTTTTTTATGTTTGAAAGCTAACAGTTCCGAATTCTTAAAACTGTAATTTATTTAGGAATCATGATTGCAAAAAGACGAGCACATTATTAATGAACCTAATGTTCAAAATTATTTTTCCATTTGACAAGATATATAATATTTATTGATTGTTTTTTGTATTTTTTAATATTTACGTTTGCAATTATCTACGATAGGACTTGAACGACCCGATATGGCTTCTAAGTCCTTTATATCTTGTACAAAAAACATAACTATCCAACGAGACTTGTCCTTTGATCAGCTCTCATTATTCACGGCTTAAACTTTAGACTCGCGTGTCGTTCAGCATTGTGTCGTTCTGTTATAATTGCTGGTACGAGTATACCCACGTGACCAAACTTTGCTTTTCACTGTGTAGAGCCATTTCCTAGAGGCTCGAGTCTAGTGTGTGGTAGTAGAGCTGTGTGATACGAGATAAATTAAGAAAAAAAAAACATAAAATGATCCAAAAAACGTCACCCTAGTAACTATTTACGGCTTACTTCTTCTTACATATACAAAGATGTTTTCGAGATACACGAATGAAACATTTATACAGATATTTATACAGATATATAAGATAGATTATTATTTAGGTACAAAGATTAATCGCTTCATTTTCGCAAAAAATTAAACTACTAATTTTTTTCGTATACAATCGCGCACACTAAAACTTTCAACCAACCTTAATTTCCATTTCATCCCTTTAAGGATTAAATTTAAAAAAATCCTGTCTTAGCAGACGTTTATCTTAGACATTGTAATTTTTTCCAAAAATTATAATAGTTTCAGCAGACAGTTAATTAACTAATACTATTTTTAGTTTTATCTATCACGCATGTCTGTCACGTGAATGATCACCTAACCTCCATTACCTCATGTGACAAAAATAGCAACGTCAAAACATTTGAAAACTATTGAAATGCGAATACATGTTTGTTTGTATAATTTTAAACAATGAATATTTTTATTGTTGTAACTTGCTATCCTGCGTGGCCTCACCAGGTCTTTTTAAAAACGAAATATTATATGACAGCATACAGCAAAAACCACGACGCGTTTGTATGTCCATCTAACCGCGATAAAATCAAATTGATAATGATTTTAATGTTGTTTTCTCACATTGATAGGAAGATTCATATTTTCAGGAGGTATAGTGAATAAAAATGTGACAATAAGTTTTTAAAAGATGTGGATAATTTATTAACGACTACCTTTTGCCTTTACGTCTGCGCGGAAGTCATTTATCGCTAATCCCTCAAGAATGCAGTGGCGTAACTACAGGGTGGCATTCCGGCAAAAAGCCACGGGCCCCCAGCTGAAAGGGGCCCCCGATCAGAGGATAGTCTCAGCTTATAACATTTATTAAAACATATACACAGTAAATAAAAAAAATGGTTTGTCTTTAAAGGATTTTTAACATATATATTTTGTTGAGCTTATTAGTTATCTTAGAATAATAATTAAATAAAAACAAAGTTATGAAGCAGAAAGAAGAAGTTGCTTAGGGTGAATTTAGTCAATTCTGTAAAAATTTTGAGAGAAAAATTAAAGCTTATAAAACCAAGGAAATGAAGTCTTTATTTTCATCATGTTTTACGAAAACTGAAGTTCCAAATATATTAATATATACTCAATAAGTTTTTCTCTGATACATTAAGCCTTTTTTCTAAAAAGTTAGTTTATTTCTTTGAAAGCGATAATTGAACTAACGGAGTGATTAGGAAGTTTGAACCTATCGACGTCAACGGTGGGTCAAGAAGCGACGTCTCTGCGTTACTGTCAAAAAGCGAGTTTAATGCCGGAATATGACTGAAAAAATATAGAGTTGCACAAATACAACTACGAATTTAAAGATTTATGACATTTACTTGAATATTATGGTATTTTTAGGTATACTTTTCCGACGAATCCATTTTTCTGTACCGACACAACTGCTCCTTTCGACGTCAACCTGGTGAGCAGTTTCACACTGGATGCGTTTTATAGAGCGTTAAACAAAATGTTAGTGTTCTGGAGTAGTCTGCTACCACGGCCAAGGCCATGGAAGATCTTTACATCGTGTGGGAAACAACGAGATAGGACCAAGGAAAATAATATATTACAAGCTTTGTTACTTCCGCACCTCGTGGGTTTCTAGTCATTTAATCGAATTTAGTCGATTTTTTTGGTTTAAAAATATTGTAAAATCTTTCCATGGCCTGGGAATAATACCTATATGTCTTTTTGGAATTTGCACTTGGATCGTTTTTGAGAAATGAAAATACGAAAGTTCCATACATAAAACATATATTTTTTGTATTTTGTGTATAAATCCTTTGCTAAGAAAAAATTTATATAAAAAAAAAGTTTGGCACACTTAACTCATTTTCGACCATTTTGTGGGTTGGATCCTTTTAGCGTATCTACGTCCATTTAAACATAAGTTTCAATACCATCCTATTGGCCAATTTTTCTTAATATGTCATAAAGGCCAAAAAAAAAATGGTGATTTTTTTAAATTGTTGAATTGCGCATATCTCTAGAACGGTTAACTTTCCGTCGTACATATTAGGGGGGCTAAATTTATTGCAATTTAGCTCCTCTAACCGTTACTGCTGGGAATACGGCGAGTTACCAGCAACCGTGTAAACTTAATATTTTGTATACTGAAAATATCGGAAAAGATTTTGTGGTTTTTCTGTAACGAGTCATTCAAGTATTACGTAACGCAATTTTTGAAGATTTTAGACCCCCCCCCCCCCTCCCTCACATGTAATGCACCGTAACGTTGTTCTGTACCCGTTCCCCTAGATGTTACGTAACATTTTACCAAAATATTTAGGTGAAATTGGTCACTAAAATAATTTTCGAGACCATTATCATCTTTTTTAAATTGAGGGGGGGGGGCAATGAGGCCCGTCCGAAAAATTTTGCCACGGGCCTCGAACGGTGTAGTTACGCCACTGGTCGCCAGGAACAATAAAACTTTTAAAATAAAAGACGTAATATATTTAAAGAAGGCCTGAAGCAAGTGAGGCCTGAAAATTAAAGACTGCGTCAATAGTGCGTCAACCAATAAATGTCGAAAACAAAATGTTTCAAACTCGACCGCACCATAGGTGAATGTGTGGATTCATTCGTTATAAATGTAACTGATTCTGATTCCGATTCTGATTCCGATTCTGAATATATCAGAATCGAAGTCGGAATCAAGCAACAGTAACGATAAAAAACGTATAAAATCATTTGTATTTCTAATGTTAATTTCTCTGGATCTTTTTATAATTTTTTTTACAGCTTTTATAATAATATTGTAGTGACGAATTTTAACATGACGGTCAGGTCCATATTTCTAAAATCGTATTATTTTATTTAATACGGTATGTATTAAATATTAACAATAAAAAAAGAAAAAGTTTTGATACCTAATTAAATAAAGCATGACTTAATGTCTAAGTCTATCGATTGCAGAACATCACTATTTTAGCTGGTCACCCTTTTTTGTATAAGTGACAGTTGCACGTGTCATTTTACTGACTCGAATTAAAAATCTTGGTATAGCCGCATTTCAAATGTTTTTATGAGACAATAGTTGGGCTGTGGTTTTTGAATGCTGTCAACGTCCCAAGTACCGAACCGTGACGGTTGCCGCCATAATCTTAACTGTCTCTTTTGTATACGAGATTTCATTTCTCACCTGCCGCTTAAAAAGCGGACGCATTTTTTAATCTCCATCAAATTACTGTTTTCCATTTTTTTGTTTAATAGAAAAGTAGCTCTTTTGTCTTTTATTTTCATGGATTTTTCTTATCTGTCTACAAAATGTTACTGATGTAAAGCGGTGTCGGCGTTTTTGTAAAGCATCTTCGGCGCTGATTCTGTACGTGCATGCAATTTAAGAATTGAAGAAAATTTAATAAAATTTTAAAGAGGGGTCATGGTAGCACATTTTGACGTAAAGAGTTGACATAAAGATACATATATCCTAGAGAAGAAAGGAAGAGTTAAGACTGCATGCGTAATTTGCTTTTCTTGTATTAGATAAAATAAAAAATACTTGTTAAAGCAGAAAATTTTTATTCCTATGACAAACAGTATGTTCCAATTTATTAGTTGCATCGAGAAATGAAAGACTTATTAGGGTTAAAATATTCGCATTGATCGTTTTTAAACATCATATTCAAATGGCGTGTCACGTTATAATAGTCCCTTGTATTAGGGTTAATAATCGTTAACCATTTTCGTGGTCTGATTCACGTGAAAAAGACGAGTTTGTAGCTTGCTATACTTCGTTACGCTGAACGCGCATAAATTAGCTAAAGTATGTTGCATAAAAACCGAGATGCCCTACTGGATAAAACTCATTATCTATACTAAAGACTCAAATTCGACCATTACTTAGGAACAAATAGTGATCGTTAAGTGTTATTGTTTGTACTACTGAACGAAAATCATGATGTAGTTCTGTTGTTTTGGATTTGGAACGGGATACAATTTCGCAATTGACATATTTCCCGTTGACAGTAAAATAATTGATAGATAAGAAAGAAGGAGGAGAAAGAAAAGCAAGTGATTTTAAGCACTGTATCCTTCATTTCAGATTCATTTTTATAGTAGTGTCGTGTCGTCAGGAGAAAAAAATCCTAGAGTAGTTATGAAGTCATAATAAACAAAAGGAGCTTTCTTTGGAAGACTTGACGCGCTGTCACTTCGATGCATACAAATGTGTTTAACAGTTTCCAAGACAATAAAACATGTGTTCTGGTAACTACTACCTGTGATTGAACATAATCAAGATAATCCATTTACAACACGGGTATATGTAAAACAATACATAGAGACTTATTCGGACAAGTTGTACATACATATGTATATACCTATAATTGTATTATATGTTTCCCTTTGTGGTTTAGCAAGGCAGTTTTCGAACAATAATAATTAAACATAAACAGTAGCCTACAACACAGTAGGTACACTTACCTAGACTAACTATAATTTTAAGAACCAGTAGAAGAATTCGTAGAGACGTTTTTATATGTTTTCGTTTTACTAACATTATAACTATCTGTTATTCTAATTCAAGTTTCCGAGATCTCAACATGCTTGAATAATAACCGTCTTGAAATACTTTAATTGTTGTTTCAAATTAGCTTCGATAACGTTAAGAACGTACTTAGTACCAGTTATTGCGTAAATCCTCTTTTGTGAAATTGATGGGAGGAAATGTAGTACCATGTTATCGTTGTTGCTATAAATAGAGAGAACATTTCTATTATTATCTCTTTCTGGAAAATTGCTGTATTTGTATTATTTAAATTAATTTTTACCTTCTGATACGGAAATGATGTAAAGTATTTCAAGTAGTTAAGCCAGTTTATTTATGTGTGTCGTTAAAATTATCGCGACGATTTTGAAGACATTTTTGCTGACTTTTTTATCAAACTTTATTGTGTATCTCTGAGCTGAAGAAGCTTCTCTTCAAAATCGGTTAAACCATTTTCACATATAAACATCGAGTAATAAACAGAGAAACAGAAATAGAAAATAGAACTTAGTTGGCGTGTTGAAAATTAATTATTTGAAATTTTATCATTTTGTTTGAGCGATTTGGATAACAGTTTCAATTATAATAATAAATTAACACCTGTCTCTTTGCGTGCGTCACGTGACAACCACGAATGATTTGTAAGTAACGAAAATTTACATAATGATGGATTACATCCGGATTAATTTGTATAGACGCAAACCCAGGAAATAAACGGTATCTTTATACTCCAAGCTTGAAGCCTTCTTTAATTAGTTTAAGCAAATTAAAATATTATTAATATATTATGTAACTAAAAATCCATTTTCATAGATATTGCAATTCATTAGAGTTTGAAACAATCTCGGACTAGATTGAGTTTAAAAATAAAATGGAAAAAGTATCCCGTTTGCATGGCAATTTGGATTCGATTTAAATCTCCGTTTTTTAACTCGGGAATTTTAAACGGAACTCGATTAAAGCTTTGTATTATTGCACTGAAAAATAATATTATTTTGGTTCTTTACGTGTTTGTGAATTATTATTTTTATTTTATATCAACGATTGATTTTTTTTATTTTATTGTACGGTACGCTTGTTACGATGCTTTGCTACGTATAAATATGTATTTATTTACTTACTTAACTAAGTACACAAATAAAAAAAATCGATACTCCCAAGAACTATACAGTACGCTCTTTACGCCCTTGCCATCGATAAACACTCTGTATAGCTATAGTTTATTAGTTACGGCATAATATTATAGCATTCCTTAGACCGCAGACATTCGCATTCTGTAATATGTAGGTACGACAGGTGATACCAATCGAACTTTAGCGGTCAGCTGCTCTTGAAATGGGGCATGAGTGACCAATGACATGTACACCATTCTATTAGTTACATTTTCAAAATAAGGCACAAAAATGTGTATAGCTTGTTGTTGTGAACATAAGGTACAAGTATTTTAGGTACATTGCAAAACTTTTGACAGATACATTATTTGTTTATCTTATCTTTGATTTAAAAAAAATCACTCAACGCAATATACTCAATTTCGTTTTTTTGAACGCTGCAGTCACGTGCAGTAATCCAGTTATATTTATTTAAGAACTAAAGTAGGTACTCAAACGATTTTTAGAAAAAAAAACTGTGAGATCAATGTGGAAGTATATCTTATTACTATACCTTAACTAAACCTAAATGACAAATATTTTTTTTATTACGTTATAAATGACGAAGTCATAAGATAACGAACTGGAACCTCCTTTTTTGAAGTCGCTTGGAAAGAAACTTGAACGCACGAACCCATAATACCTATCCATAATATACTATTAATAGAAAGGACGTTTTCACCATCGTTACTTTTATCTATTTATTTACTCTATTAATAGTTAGATGTGGTTCACATTGTGATGTCGCAGCGCTGTTCCGTGAAACTAGGCTTAATTTATAGCAATTATGTAGCCAAAA
This sequence comes from Junonia grisea, assembly GCA_018235645.1. NCBI lineage: Eukaryota > Metazoa > Arthropoda > Insecta > Lepidoptera > Nymphalidae > Junonia > Junonia grisea. The sequence goes on from DVXP01003189.1 coordinate 7,208, forward strand.
TAGAAGCCGACCGAACGATTTAATTAATTGATACTGTTCTATATGTATAATGCATTAGGTAATAATACTGTTATTACCTAATGCATTATACATATAGAATATTTATTTTGTTAAATAGGTGGATTGACTCTAAGTTAAGTCCAGTAAGCTTAAATTAATCATTGCAGTATTTGGTATTGACTTTTGTGAGGAATCAATTCTTCAGTGGATAAGATTTGAAGTATAAATAAGGATAAAAAGCATGTGAAGAATATTAAAAGTTAAACCCACGACAAAACCTCTCTTTTTTGACAAAAAAAAAAATGTGCTGCACTGTTTGAAATTTCATCCAAATCCGTTCGAAACCATTCAAACGTTACGAGAGACCTGCAGCGTGTTTTGTTATTAAGGTTCTAAGATATTAAAATAAAATTCACATGTAAAAAAGTATTTATTTATTAGTGTAAATTAATTTTTTTTTGTTTGTTATTGTGATTTCCTTTTGTACGATTTTGCCTATCTACCTCTCACCTTTTCTGTCTACATTTGTTCTTTCTTCCGTATACTGGAAGAAATCTCTTCTAGTATACCTTTTAAACAATGATTTCCTGCGACTTAGGTATATTTATAATGGTTTTTCTTTCATGTTTAATAAACTGTTAAATAATAATAATAAATAAATTAAAAAGTATGTTTAATGGCTAAGAGTGTAAACCTTGAAATTAAAGTCAAATTTTATTATAATATAAAGAGGATGATTATGTTTAGGTGGAGCTGAAATTAACAAACTTCACATACCTATTCGTCATGGATTTGACGTAAATTCTAAGATAATATAAATCGTCAAAATTTTTTGCGATTTGTTTTTGTGCTGCGGCAGAATTTTCTAGGAATAGATAAAACTTTTGATAGAATTATAGATAGATAAATTTTTTGTTAAATTAATTTTATTATGATGATTATTTTAAATTGTGTGAATTTTTCTAACAATATTATTGCTCAATATGATAACATCTACAGTACTAATTAAAGTAAATCAAACAATTGTTGGAATATATATTATTTAAGCATAACAACTAATCAAATATTTAAGTAGATTTGTTTAAGATAAAAAATAATGTAGTCCAAAAAAATCTCAAAATAACAATAATAAAACTTGATACAATTTGCCAGCATTATTTTATTTATTGATCTTTTTATATAATAATAATTTTAGTATGTTAACAAAATGAAAACAATACGTTTAGAAAACTAGAAAAATATAAACAAAACACTGAAAAACAAAAAAAAATACTAATTGCACAAAAATTAACTCTCATATCTGACGGAATGTCAACACTTCAACAGCACAAAATGTATAAATTAATATATGCAGACCTGAATCTCAAACCCTCATACATAATTTAACTCAGTGATTGGTCACTTCATGTTTTCCAAGGGATTATAGGTAAAGCCATACAAAACTCGCTCGGCTTGTATGACGAACGGTTAACCACTAGGGTCTGAATCCCGGTTAATGAGGGAGGGTACCGTGGAAGAGAAAAGTGAATAAAATTTGAATTCCGAATTAAATTTTTTTGTTTAAGCAATTTTATTTTCTTTCTAAAAGTTTGTTCTGATATACAATCTGGAACACAGGCCCGACCTATGTCTTGAATTGATATTTTTCTACTTGTACTGAAACGTCAAATGGTGTAGTGCGATTTAGTGACGAAGCTAAATGTCATTAAGACTGAAGGCTGTTTTTTAAAGTATCACAAAACTTTTTATTGTTATAAAAATAACAATGTTTTTGAATAAAGAAAAGATTATACATTCGAAGAAAAAGACCAAACAACGGTGATCCAATTAAAATTTCGAACACACAATCTTGAAAAACATGCTAATTCACGCAGCCGTCACGAGTATTTGCGTATCTTTTAAGTACAGTATTAGTATGCGAATCGTTTTACATGCGTAACTTTTCTTAAAAATACGTATCTGTTCTAACGATCGTATAAATTAGGATACTTTAAATTGATCGTATTAGTATTCAACGTGAGGTGGCCTGCCGTCATGGCTTCGGAAATTCCCGACGATATCATTTGTGTGCGCGAGAGTACTTAGGCCCCTTACACCATGAGTACAATCACGTAGAAATGACTCATTCGATGTTTCTTTAGGGCATGTTGACGTGCAGTCGAACTGCAGCGAATATTAGAATTGTGTACTTGATGGACTGCATATGTACCTACTTCTAATGTTCCATTTTAAGGGCATTGCGATTACGTTATAGGTAAAGTTTATTTTTTAGTTAGTGTTCAGGTTACATTGTGTACACATTGTGGGATATACCTGTAGTTATTTGAAGAATTTATCTATGAGCTGTTTAGTTTGTTATACATATAAAATAGTTTTGTACGGGCTCGCACTTCTTTTAAATATTTTCAGATAATTGATAAATGTATCGTAAAGATATATAGATAAAAGTATAATTAAATAATTACAAACGCCATCGACGTCGTAATTTAATAAATCTTAATATAAATATTCAACAAATATAAAAAAATATCATAATTAATAATTATATCAGCTTCCATACTGACATTAAAACGTTTTTGAGATTACATTACATTAATATTAATTAATTAATACATCAATCTAATAAAAACATAGTTTTTTTCCCACAGAATTCGATCACTCTGGAGGTACGACTTTGCGTAACATTTATAGCATGCACAGTCAAGAGATTTTTGTCCACGGGATTGGTATTCTTCGAGAAAGACTTTTTAAATGTCTGTTGACTTTAGTAGGTAGGCTTTAGTCAGTCTAGTCCCTGAGGGTTCATTCAAGTATTACGTAACGCAATTTGGGGGAGGGGAGGGTCTTGTAAAACGTTACGGTGCGTTGTGGGGCCGGAAGGAGGTATAACAACAACGCGTTACGTAACGCGTGATTGTGATTTTTAGATGAAAATGGTCTCGAAAATTATTTTAGTGACCATTTCACCTAAAATTTTTGGTAAAATGTTACGTAACGTCTAGAGGGAGGGGACAGAGGGGGCTACAGAACAACGTTACGGTGCGTTACATGTGAGGGAGGGGTGTCAAAAATCTTCAAAAATTGCGTTACGTAATACTTAAACGACCCTTGGTACGCATTATGCTACACATTTTTAAACATCCTATTTCTATGGAAAAATCTATCTTGTCCGCATAGGACTATGATAGTTTAGGTATGTACCAGTATTGCACGCGGACTTTTGCCCTTGCCCGTCATGTTAAACATTTCCTAACAATATACTTGTGACGCACAATCGTCCCGCGGACAAAAGTCCCACACCTGCGCAGCCTTTAAATGAAATCTGTCACCCGTTAATGACGCATAACATTAAGTTAGTCTGTTTGTTATCATTAGATAAATATCGAATTCTCACGTTTTAATACGGCAACCAGTAACGCATTACTTGCATTAATTAACGTATTACTCGCATTAATTAACGCACGCGTTTCACCAGGCTTTTAACGCATTGCTTACGTTAAACATCGCACCATTGCGTAATCAAAATAAATTTAATTAGTTAAAATAATATAACACCTTCTGTGAATTTTATGTAATCTCTTTCGAAGTGAGGAACGTATTTATGCACTTTCGTACATTTTAAATTTTGTTATATGAATCTTTTTTACATTGTTTCGATGTAGGTACGATCGTATGTAAATATATTGCACAAACACCTCGTATTAATACGTTAAGCCTAATAGTATTGTCATAATTGTTTCCTGACTTTTTAAAGCACTTAATGTTTCGGAATAGTCAGAAATCAATTGTGTCTTATTGTGTTTTAATTCGATGTTATAAAGTGGCATGGGGACCACGAATTTTTTTTTATAGGATGACCAAACTAAAATACTGCCTACCTATACTTATATGTATAGTAATCAGAACCAAGTATTGTCCTTGGCTGCTACTATATTATGTATAAAGACCAAAACCCGACAATTCCGTTCCTCCTCACGTAGTTTTCGGCCGACACGCTTTAAATTCCACACGATACGACATTTAAAACGAATGCAGACACCACACTTATGGACGGATCGCCGGTAGAATAGATAATAGAGAAGTTTCCTTAAAAATAGATCCAATCAGACCCCTTCCTGTGATAGATTCCCACAAGAAATTGTCATTGTGACGAAATACAATACCGTCTTAAGTGCTCGGAACTTGAGTGATATCGTATTATGTGTTCCATGGGATTGCCGTGGAATTTGCTGTGAAAGCCTCTTCATGTGTGCTTTCACTTGAACTGATTTTAGCAAAAATATATGTAGGTAAGTTTTTGATATTTATTAAGATTTCTGTTCGATTTAAAGATTGCCAGAAGCAAATGTTAATTGACAAACCTTTGTAAATGGACTTGAAAAGAGTAACAGTCGAGTTTCTTGCCGGTTCTTCTCGGCTAGGATCT
>DVXP01003190.1:0-11632 GCA_018235645.1 Junonia grisea
ATAAAAAAATCCTCAAAACAAAAAAAAAACAAATCCAAATTACTTTAAATAACCATAAATAGTTTTCGACCAAATATAGTATTGTATACAACTTTATTTTTTTTTATTACGAGTACATTTATATATTTATAGGTACCTACATAATGTTACTTTATATAATCTTTGATGTTAAATTCAATTGTCAAAGTAGGTAAGTAGTTTTTAAGAAAAAAATATTCTTATTACATGACAAATTCACATTCCAATTAAGCATTAGCGCACTTAAGCATTGTGCGGCACTGAGTCGCATTATGCTCTGTAATTGGAAAACACACAAAGTAACAACACATACGAGCTGTATGCGTTGTTGATTTAATGAATTCTAAAATCATTAAATTTAATAAATATATCAATCTTGAAATCCACCTTCGAACTGTGAAAATCGTGGCTAGTCTAGTGCCGATTTTAATCGTAGTGTGTGCGCCTCACGCGACTTTTTCCCGGCGCGATTAATCGTGGCGATTAAAAATCGTAGTGCGGCCTTAGCCTACAACATTACTTTTTCATAGATATAAAATTATAAATTAATTGACATTGCCCTTATGCCTCCTCTACACATCAGCACACGCATCCGCAGATGTTGGCAGATGCATCCGCCGATGCTGCATATCGCTGATTCCAAATATATATCTATATAACGCAAAATGTAAAAAAATGGCGGTTAGAACAAAATAATAGCCTTTCAACCGTCGTAATAGATAGATATTCATTTGACCATCTTACCACGTATGCTAAAAGGAGCTTGAACCCAGAGCTGTAAAATAAGTTGTACCACGGACCAAAGAGCATACAACAAAGTATTGATATTTTGAGGTGCAGTAGCGAATGCATTCGCAAACGTGTGCGAACTAGTCCGCGAATGCCATTAGCGACTGGTTTGCGAACTATTTCGCTGATGTGTGGAGGAGCCATTACGTAGTATTATATACTCTTTGGCTGTCACCTGTCAGTGTCTACATATATGTATGGGCCATTTACTTAGTATTGCTTAGTATTAAATATCTATTAAAAATACAAACAGTAAAATATAAGCGTGAATTCCTATATAATATAAACAGAATTTATTACTTATGTGATCTAATAATGTAACTTTATGTTATAAGCTAGATATTGTTTATTAATTAAAAAAAATATAGGTTTAACATGTCAAATCAAAACAAGTAAGTTTTTTAAATTTTATAAAAACTAATCAAAACCAAATAACTTCAAACAATTTAAAGACTTATTTTGCAGATACGGCCTTATTGTTCGAGACAAACCAACACCTACATTAGCTTTTCAGGCGTCGCGTAATGTTTTTGGTAGTGATGCAGAATCTGATGATGAAAACGGAGCAAAGCCTGTTCTATTGCAGCCAAGTGCTAGCGTTAACAGACGGGTATTTATTAATGTGGTTTACAGTGTTATAAATTTAATATGAATTGCAATTTAATTTAATACTATATAACAACAATATGTTTTTGTAGGCCAAAGTTGCTCAAGAGAAAGCTGTTATAGAAGATCCTACAGTTTATCAATATGATGAAATATATGATACAATGTCAAAAGAAAAACAGAATAAGAAAACAAAGACTGAAGTTGAAAAAAAGCCACGATATATAGAGAATTTAATTAAAACAGCTAATAAAAGGAAATTAGAAAATGAACGTAGAATTGAACGTCAGGTATAATATTTTATCATTATAATGATACTTTTACATTTGGATTTTTGCATTTATTAATTATATTAATTAACATTATTAAAATATATTGGGTATGAAGTTGTGAATTTAATTAAACAATTATTTATCAATTGAATTTTTTGTTGACAGCGCAAGTTATTGAAATTATAATAAATTTGCTAGTGCTTATTAAACCAAGTATATATTTTATTTATTATAGATTCAGAAGGAAAGAGAAAAGGAAGGTGAGGAATTTGCAGACAAAGAAGTTTTTGTGACATCAGCATATAAAAAGAAACTGGAAGAGTTACGTTTAGAAGAAGAAAAAGAAAAATATGAAGATTTCTTGGAAAGTGTAGGGGATGTAACAAAGCAGAAGGATTTAGGTTCGTATTTCATAGTGAATGTTGTATTGTGTTTTAAATCATTTATAACAATTTTAATTTGTGTAAATTTTTAGGTGGATTCTATAGACACTTATATGAGCAAAAATTAGGATCAGATAAAGTAGGCAAGGGTGAAAAAGATATACAAAACAAAGATGTTGAGCAGGAAACAGTAACTGATAAAAAACCAAATACAAAACCTGATTCATCCACTAAGTTACAACAAAGCAAGCAAAGAAATTATAGAAAAAGAAAAGTGTCAAATGACATTAAATTGTCAGAAGGAGAAATTGAAGATACTGACGATGAAATTAAGTTTTCTAATTTAAATGATGTTAAAAAGTTCAAGCAGGCCAAAGTTGCTGAAAATATTGATGCTGACTCCGATTTTTCTATTGATGAGTCAAGTGATGAGGAACCCGGTAGCAAGAAAGATGAGCCTACTCAGGTGGAAAACACAGAAACAGAGGTAAAGGAAAATGGGCCAAAAAGTCCAAAGCCACCAGCTTCACCTATTGTGGAAAAAATACCAGAAAAACCAAAAGTTAAAGTCGATTTATGGAAAAAAAGAACTGTTGGTGAAGTATTTGAACAAGCCCTGAAAAGATATTATGAGAGAAAAGCTTCTAGAGGTGCTTAGTACATTGTTCTTTTAATGAAAAATCAATATTATATTTCTATGATCTAGAATGGAAAACAATTAAAAAGCTTTATTCTTTAAAAATGGTTTTATTTAATTTTTGCAATGTCCATCTTAAATAATTACATGTTCTCTTTTTTCTTAATCACACCACTACGTAATGGGCTTTGCAGTGAACTGAAAAGAAAAATTGTTAATAGTTTGACACTGTATTTATAATTTAATAAATATACAAAGAAGTTAAGTATAATTTATATAAAATAATCCTAATTAACAGCAGAAAAGTAATTTATTTTCAACAAAAGGCAGGGCAAATTCACAGAGTAATTTAGTTACATTTATGTTACGTTTTGTCTTGAATCAAAGGGAAGTTGGTGTAATCTTAGTTTCTATGATGTTGATGTCGATAAAATTGAAAATATGTAACCAATTTTAATTTAAAGTATTTAAATAGTGAGAATTACCCTAGGAGACCTTGTTAAGTAACTTTTGTAAGCCTTATGTAAGTTACTTTTAAGTTAAGTTCAGATTACAATAAAAATAAAATTTACATTAATATGAAAATAAAAATAATTTAAAGTAGATAATTAAAAAATAAAATAAAATTGCACTTTAATGACATTAGATGTATTCAGCTTACATCAGCTGACATAAGTTTTGCAACTAGAATACAGAATTGGTTACATTAGTCGATATTTGTAATAAGTTACACAATTAAAATGACACTTGTAAATTGTAAAAATTATTTATATAGTTACCTATGAATTCTGAAACAGGATCGTTTTCACCTTCTGCCCTCATAGTGCCTGTAATTTCTTCATTTTCAACCATGGGCAGAACTAACTGGACAAACTCTGGGGTGTAGGGTGGTGCGATTGCATCTAGTACCTGATAGTGGTAAAAAGTGATATAAATCTGGCCAGAATAGTTTTTCTGTTTTAATAGGGCAAGAATTACACTTGTTAGTTGTCTCATACTTGAACCATTACCTGGGAACAGTTTTCTAGGTTATGGTATGCTATGAGGTTTAATAAATAGCAGGTTAAAACATAATGACAATCAGTTCTTTTAGATATAAAAGGAACGTTAAATCATTTATATTAAGCAGAATTTATAAGTGTAATTCTTGCTTAATAAATAATTAGGAAATACCCTTACCTCTGTTATAAAGTATCTGATAAGTGAGATATCAGTGTCTCCGCGCTGCCAACACTGTTTAATGTATTGCAGGACGGGTACGACGCAGCCACGACTTAGTAAATTAACCATGCGGTCTAATAGCATTTTCCTTAACTCCAACTGTAATAATATAATAATATTATAAAACAATATAATTTAATTATAACATCATTTTATTTTTCTTAACAGTTAATTTTCTATTGCCACTACTTTTATTTTGAAATTAAAAATCACTTTTAAATATTTTCCATATTGAAAGTACCTGTACTAAAATTTCTAATTCGTCTTGTGGCGATTCAAACAGTTGAACCAATAACTTCAGTAGCCTATGATGTAGCAGCGGGTGACATGAGGCGACTTCATCTAGCAGTGCCAAGTGGACAGGACAATGTTCAGTGCACAGTTTAAAGTATGATTTTTCTGTCACCACACATTCTACCCATACCAACACGCCCATTCCAACTACTGGAAACCTATAATCAAATATGGTAGGTATTATGAAAGAGTTTAGCATGAAAAATGTTTGTAAAGAGTAACTACAAATAGTAAAAACATTGTGTACTAAGCTTTATACACAATTTGATTTATTTTTTAATAAAAATTTTGAAAGCAATAAATTTAAATGTACCTTATGCAATGATACAGGGAAGGCAGTTCAGATATCAATTCACTGGAGCTGGCTGAGCTGCTGCAGACAGCATGGATCTTCTCTATAGCTTGAACTGTGGCTTTTAACTCATCTTTAACGGGTCTTCCAGGCGTAACACCCTCGCATACACTTGCAGCATACGCCAAGAGATACATATATTTTGATTTATGTTCTGGATTAAGTTTGCTTCCTGACTTAAATAAGGAGTCGACGAGAAGTTCTACAAAATAACAATTAAATATTCATTTATAACCATACAAATAATAATACTGTTAAATAAAATTTAATATATAAGGCTGTAAGAGCAAGTAGAGCCTATTTGCAAAATATAGAGATATATAAATAATTAAATATATAAATTTTGAGATATTAAATACCAAACTTTTCTTGCACTCCGATATTTTCTTAATGTTTTTCATCCCTATCTCAAAAAAACATCAAAATCCTATTACTAAGTTGCATGCAAAGACATCATATTCAAGATAAAGAAAATACTATTGACACAATTTGCAAAAACAAAAAAAAAACTTAATCAGTCTTCTTGCCGTCACTGCCTAATATTATGTAATTATTTATATTACCTAGAAAATGAGGTATCCTCAGCAAGTGAACCGGAGGCGGTTCAGACTGAGTGTAGGCTCGGAAGAGAACGGAAATGTCAGCGGGGTTGAGCGCGCCGCGCGACAGCATGGCCGCGAGCGCCGTGCGGGCGCCGCGCCACGACTCGCCCGGCGTCAGCGCTAGCGTGATCGGAGTCACGTCGTGGCCACTGAAACGTTACTTTGTTTAGTTAAGCATTACTTTTTGCCTATAGCTATGCTCGCTCGGGTGTTGTTTATAGCTCTAGAAAAGAAAATGCTGTTCCCTCAGGAATGTATCTATTTTCCGTTATAAAAAGTGTGCTCTGTTTTGATTTATTTGATCAGGATATTTGACTTTTCATTGTTCTGTGTATGTTCACTATTCTGGGTATGCTGGAAGAAATCTCTTATAGGGATAAGCATACCTTTTAAATCTGCTTTCTTGTGGCTTATACAATTGTGTCTTTGTAATGTTTTGGCAAATTTTAATAAACTGTTAAATAAAAAACTGATATTATTTAAAAATTAAAATTTCGAAAATAGCTATTTTATATATTTTCAATATATTAATGAATTACATCTCTTTACTTATAGACAGATATTGTTTTTTATAAATAAAATATTTCATTACCTCTGCTGTGCACATCTTGTTATTTCCTGACTAAGTCTTTTCATTATCGCCCCACCTCTTGGTTCTTGAGACAGTATGTGAACAATGACTTGGCTGTATACATAAGTATGTGCTCCGTGACAAACCATTTTCTATTAAACAAATATTAATAATTTCAACTTTAAGAATTATATAATAATGAGCTTATTCAAAAATTAAAGAAAAACTCATAGAAATTTATTAAAATGTTATAAGAAATTATAAGCAAATTACAATAAAAAATGTAATTCTCTTTAGACATTGTATCAATATGATATAATTTTTTATTTAATCAAATTATGTAATAATGCTAGGCCGAAGCAGACCACTAATTGTTAATATGATTAAAACAAACTTACTGCACATTCCGTCACACTGTTCTGCCAATCATCTGAGCTTTGTAAAAATCCAACTATAGCAGATTTTAGCACACGAGAAAATACTTCAATTTGTTGGGCTGCTGTAGATATACTTGTAATTTCTCCTTGAAAGCCAGCATCAGAAATTAACTGAAAATACACATATTTTTTTATAAAATGAAAAAAAAAGTCCATAATTTCATTTTATTGTTTTATTTATTCATATTATTTCTTTTTTTCTAAAGCCTCAGTGCAAAAGTTTTACCTACCTTTATAGTGAAGTTTAACATGAGACAGTCAGGGTATTCTTCAGCCAACCTATAAATCAAAGATCTCCAAGTTGGATGTTCAATCATTTCTGTGAGCCAGGCTGGTGTCTATAAAACAAAATTTATTAAAAAAAAGTTAAAAGAAATAAAATAAAATAAATAATTAAAAAAATAAAATATATTTGTTACTTACTTCACCCTCTTCAGTGAAAATTGTATCGGCTTTTTTAGGATCAAATGTTTTTAGAATCATATCCTTTAAATGATTTTCTACCATAGCCTGTACTTCTGTTACTTTCACTCCTAATAAAAAAGATGATTGAAGTAAATAAATTTATCAAGCAAGATTTCATTGAATTCTATGGCAATTTATGTATGTATAAAACTACTTCTACTATAAAAATTTTTTTATTCTTCAATGTTATGAAATGTATTGTTTGTAATGGCTTTTAACAATATTCATATAACTTGAACTGTATACCTCCTAAAATAAGCCATTCAGCCAGTAAATTGGCCATTTGTGCGACAGCATTGTAGTTTATTGAGAGTTGTTCAATGACCTGTTCCGGATTGCCTCCAGCTTGAAAATATCTCTTCAGCTGACTGAATATACCAGGTTCCATTATATAGTCTGGGGTTTTAAACTTTTCCAAACATTCTTGGAGCACTTCTTCAGGATTATCAATAACATCTTCAGCTCCTTCATCCTGTTATAATATATTATATTTTATTTATTTAATACTGTATAATAAAATTTTTAACATGTCCATGACAACATTTTAATAACTATTGATAGATAATTTATAGCAAGCTTACTTCATACTGCGTGTGGTTCGAGCTTTCCCAAACACGCTCCTCTTCGTATGGGCTAGGCATTATTTTAAGCAGTTAAAATGTGTAATATATTTTAATGTTCTTGATATTTAAACGTTGCACTAGACTCAAGTATTATAGTTAATTCCTTTCTGTATGTTCATTAGAGTTAATAAATTTACTATGTAATAATCATACTGCTATATTATAACATACACTATTTATATTAAACAAGAAGACTATTTTTTAGTAGTAAAATAATATAAGAATAAAATCAAAGATTGAATAAAATAAATATTGCTCTATGTAGTTTGACAGTCAAACCCGATGTCAAACAATAAACAGACTATAAACTATAAAGAGTCACAGATACAGATTACCGGATTACCACAGATGTCAGAGAAATAGATAATAGATATCTATCTATTGTTAGTGATGCGAACAGAGTCAATTTTTTAATCAAGTAGATATCAAAAAATGAAAAGTTAATTTGATATTGGAGTATTTCAGGCAAATTATCTTGTCCGTTGGACACTATACCTTCAATTATACCAAGATTTTTAATTCGAGTCAGTAAAATGACATTTCCAGTGTTGCAGATTTTTATTCCCAAATAAATAGTGATGTAGTAGAATCAAGACTTAACAATAAAAGTTAGTCGAGTCGAGATTTTTTGTTCAATATCAAATTGCTTTTATAGAAATAAAAAATTGTAATGTACAGTAATTGGACAGAAGACATATACGGTAATCAAACATCCAAACTTCAATCAAGCAGAGAGGTACGTCGCCAGGAACAAAAAAACTGAAAATAAAAGACGTAAAAAATATTTTTTTTTTTGTAAAATGACGTCGCGAAAAATAGAAGTTTACATGCTCTTGCGGAAGGGTAAACTTAATCATGTTTAATTTATGTATTTTTAATCAATTTTATCAAAATTTTTGCACTTATAGCTAGAACTTTTTAAATAACAATAATATAATAATAATATACAATACTTAAATTTTGGGTACCTAGAACAAATTCAGGCTAATGAGATGAAATTACGCAATTTAACATCATAATTATGTATATGTAGATCACTCGCAGAAATCATTGGTATTATATTTTTTAATTTTTTAACAATTAAATGATGAAGTCATGTTAAACACTCTGCCAAAATATAAAAAAGCAAGGTTGCAAATGTCTTTTTGCTTACAAAGAGATAACGACAGCAAAAAGTTGCCCATCTTCCCTAAAATAGGGAAAAATACAAAAATCCTGACTGCGACAAAAATACCACTGTATTTTGGAAGGTGTGTAATATTTTTTATGCATCATACCCGGGGTTGCCAACAATCTTGGTTTTTCAAGACACCTACGTCCTAGTTCTTAGGAAATCCTGTTTATTCCGGGATAATTCATTACCAGTGTCTTGATTTTTAACAGTGAGGACAACGAAAAAATGCTTATTTGCTATTGCTTATGCTACTGTGTCTTGTTTTTAACTTGATTGTCCTAGTTTTTCAGCTTGAAACCTTAAAAGTACAAAAAAATTTAATACAAAATCATTTTTTTTTGTACTTAAGATTATTTATAGGAGTAAATGACGCTGCTGTTACTAGTGGTTGGAAATTAAATACGTTTTAACTAAATGATTTATATAAATTAATGTCGAAGTAGAATATTCTTTTATGTCCTATGTGTAGTACAATTTATTTCACTGAAGTTGTCCTATACAGAGAACGTAGTGAAAATGCGAATTTTCACGAAATAAAATTTTTTCGCCAAAGTTTTTGTGTATTCTTAGAACCTAAGTAGCAAACAGTAATGCAAAAGAAATTCCTGATAGTTAAAATTCTGTAGTTAGGAGGTTAATGAACGGTCTGATAAATAAGAGAAATTAGAAATTTTTAGTATAACTTTCAAAACAAAATTCTTTTTGAAAAAAAATACGTAGAGATTTTATTAAAAGTCAAAGTCTAATTGGACCAAAAAGGTAAAAGTGTTGGCCAACAAAAGTAAATAGCACATTATTATTGTCACAAACATTTTTTTGTTATGACGTCAATACTGGGCGATCAGCGGCCAAGCAGTTATTCAAGTTTAAAAATGTAATTATAATATTTTCGGTAGGAAATGACAACAAAACAGATACAACCACCACTTATATCCTTTATTACATTTAGTTCAGTTCCTTGTCAGCATAATCAGCGACGAACGAACGTCGCGTTGCTGTACAGGTACTCAGCAGCAACAATTTTTCGTTGAATATTCAACCTCCTCACAGAAAACCCCACAGAAAATCGGCGTAAAATGACGCTTGCGTCGTGTTTCGCCGCGTAAGTGAGGTTACAGGAAGCCCAATTCCCCACCCCTTCCCCATCCATTCCCCTTAAAAGTTGCAAATTACCATGGGTGACAGAATTCGCTTTCCATCAAGTGAAAATATCATCTAAAATAAGTACCATAGCAATAGACTTGACTTGACTGACTGGTCTGATCGTAAAGTGTTGACGTCATACCAACAAAATGATCGTAACACTGTTTACAAAAAATAGTGTGCAACTTATTTTTGTTAGCCGTCACTTTTAACTTTTTGGTCCAAAAATGTATGAAGCGTGACTGATATCCTTACTAAATAAAATGGCGGTATTGATGTCTTGGCCTTCATTTCCTTATGTGGAACGATAGGGATAGATATCCTATTGTTGTCTCAGTCGCCCTAATCGTTGTAGGGGATCGATGTCAATGGAGTGTACTTCCTTTGGAATAATCTATATGTATGAAAGATTCGCCATAATAAAATTACTCATCACGATATATCCTGAATATACGATAATATACATAAGTATATTTATTTAATATAATGCAGAAAGGGCTTACTCTTAACTTACATTATTAATTTTTTAAATTATATATTAATAATTGCATTATTAATTTAATATATTTGTGCAATAAAGAATGAAACAAATAAATAAAAGTGGGTGACTCTTTGTTCGAAAAAATCTTGGCATCGGATCAAATTGTAACCTTTTACCTAATTTTATTTATTAATAAGATAAATTTTTCTATTCGTCGACCTTGTTAAGGAAAAGAATAGTCTCACTTTTGATAAAGCGTAATTTCCTTTTTACATGTTCTTGAATAGAAAAGGTGTTACGACCTCTGCTGCCGAATATTGTTCCGCATATCGAAAACTTTTTAAAAAAATGTACATTTTCCTATCGCGCCCTTGATTCGGAAAAGGGTATCGACCTCAACAACAACATTCGTCAACTGCGGACGTTTAAACATTTTTTACACCGTTTCCTTTTTCTCATTGCCTTCAATAGGAAAATGCACAGATTAATTAAATAATACTAAACTATATTAGTTTACCAGATTGCTTTATCTTGCTATAAATCACATTGTAATAATTTAATTTAAAATCTGGGGTACCTATCGCTAGCGCAAAGGGCTAAGCGATGTAGGCGCTAAAAGGCTTCCGATAACATGTAAAATATTAAACGGTTATTGTTTGTTTTGCATGGGAATAAAATTTGTTTGTATATTTAATAGTACTTAACTGTAAGAATATATTAATACGAATCATTACCATGTGCAAATACAAATATTATGATCGTATTGCAAATAAAACTCATACGTAGTTTAAATATTTATGTTATGATTTGCGTTATTGTCAAACAATGCCAATACGGTAGGTATTATATGTGAATTTAATATTATTTAACTAGCTGTGTCCTCTGGTTTTAGGTAGGAATACAGTATACAGTATACAGGTATACAGTACACAGTATGCAGGTATACTACTGTATACCTGTATTAATATACCTGTGATTAAACAATTTGTCGCCTACAGGCACCGACACGAATACCTAAAAAAAAGTTCGTAACCCTCTTTTCCCTATTATGAATATACGTAGTAATATTAGCTGAAACTAAAAAAAGTTCGTCACTCTCCTTTCTCTATCATGGAATCCTTTCACACGCGCGCGTCCCTAGGCACATGCCTACTTGGCCTTAAGGACAACCTGCCACTGCGCCCAAGTGTATTTTCAAACTATTTAGCGACCTATTCATAAATAGGTACACACAAAATTTCATCTACGTGAGTTCTATCATTTTGGAGATCTTGATAAACATTCGTATCCAAGAATTTTATATATTGAGATAAATCTATGCACCGTGATGTTTATAGTAACATTTACGAAGCTAAATAAGAGTTTATGTTTTGGATCCCTAAGATAACGTTGCCACTTAACGTCGAACTTAATAAAATAAATAGATAAGCTATTTTTAAATTCAGATGACGTTACACATATTTTTTAACCGACTTCAAAAAGGAGGAGGTTATCAATTCGGCCGGTATGTTTTCTTTTTTTTTATGTATGTACACCGATTACTCGGAGACGGCTGGGCCGATTT
>DVXP01003191.1:0-11632 GCA_018235645.1 Junonia grisea
CCAAGTTTTTTGTTTTGGCGACCTTGATTTTAAATTAAATCGTTTTGATGTAATTTTGTGTTTAATTCATCTTGCGTTCGGTGAAGGTCATCGTTGCCATGTGCCATTCTTTTGAGAGAACCGGTATAAGAAAGTCCGACTCCTAGCATCGTATTTACATTCTGCTTTCCTGATTGTCTACATAAGTCTATTATATACATGTCTTCAAACAGGAAATCTTTGCTCAACAGTGGGGCATTGCAGTGAAACACTACCGGATCCAGGGGATGTGACATAGGCGTCAGGTTCCCTCAAATGCAATCGGTCCATTCGAAGTGTAATGGCATTTAATCTTCCGAATCGATGGGCAATTTTATTGTTTTTTGAAAGGGTTGTATAGCTTTAACCTTGGCAAAGCTTTAAACGAGATTTGATTTCCCCAAAAAGGTCAACCTCCCCTCCAAACCAAAATCCTGGAGCCTTTGCTTGGTACTTATATAAGTAAGTAGAACTAGAGTTATTATTATTTCTGGATTTCCTTGTTTTCATCGTGTTTGTTAGCAATGATAATATGTTTTTATTATGTAAAAAATGACACTTTTGTGTTATTATCAGTAGCGACATAGTGAAAAATTGCGGTTGCGGATATCTCATTGCTTTTTTATTTTGGGTTTTTATATTAAATATTTTTCAATTTTATTTGATTAAATATATCAATTAACGACACAAAAAATCAACTTAATATTAATCAACTTTATATTCATTCTATTTACTAAATTTATTTACCTACGTGTTTTATATTTTCCAAATAAAAAAATTCAATCAATTTATCAATAATATTCTCATATTTATTATATTTTCAATGTATACATTGAAGTAATTCCACAACTTCCACAATTTCGCCAGTCATATTTATAAAATGTCTTTCATAATAATAATCGTTACGACTACAAAATTGAATTCTATAAAGCTGGAAGGTTTCACACGCGAAATCAATTATAAAAACAATATAAAACAACTATATTATGACATACATTTCCGATGTCTATCACAAAGATGCATTCTTGCGCCTTATTAAGAAATATAGACTACGTACATATCCACAAACCGTGTTAGTCTAAGAGATTACTACGTCTAAAATCACCTCATTTAAGAAAGCCTTATAGTATATTCGTCTAAGCAAAAACTAACTACAAAGTACTATGATGTACCTGAGAAGGCTTTCATACGGCGAGGAATAGAACGAGAAGCCCATCTTTGTGCAGTCTTTCTCCTACTTTATATTTCTTCTTTTCTCTTCGTCTTTTAACACATTTGTGTCTTCATTGGTGCTGTAAAACTATACATGTTCATAGGCTACGGTTATTACTTAACATTAGGTTAGGCACCTAATCTTTAGGACTCTTTTTTCATAAAGAAAAATTGAGTTACTACCGTTCTTTAAAACGCGTCAACCATTAACATTTCAACTCCTAAGTTTGAAATGACTCTCTTAAAAATGATATATAGAAAAGTCCACCAGGTCCTAGACCATATAGTCGTAACATTATAACGTACTTTCAAACCGTGCCCGCTGTTTCAAGGCCCGTCACTTGCGCAAGCGCATGGTATGCGCACGATGCTGATTTATCTCCTCACTCGCAATTACTGGCACGATTCGGATGCAACTTGCCTCAATAGACGTCTCCAGTGCAATTATTTGCTTCGGAATCGGTATGTAAAAGTTATAATTTGCGAGTTTAAATTGGGTCGCTGGATCTATTATTCGCAGGCTTTAATTAATTAGAATTGTTCGAAATAATTTTTGTTTTAGTTCTTATTAATATAACCACCATTCTTGTGACTGTTTACACAGCCTTAAATCAAGTAGTAAATCTAAGTCAAAGTTATACGAGTAACTTTTGCAGCATCATCCAATATTCTCACCGCCTTACATTGGAATTGAATTTTCAGCACAAGAGAAGTAATAAAAAAATCATACTTTTTCATTTAGTTTTATTTTATTGAAGAGGGGTGGTTAGAAAGTAAGAGAAGGATTAAGGACTTGGGCTCTCGGCTCTAGGATTGAAGTCTAAGAACTTAGTAACTAGCAGTCAGTAAACTATAGCATCTACCACAATAATAAGTCTAGAGTGTAATGTCCTGGTTCAGGGTTTCTTAAACTTATGGTTTTGTGTACCCCAGTTGAAATTGTTGGACGAAAACGTACCCCTTTTTCATTGGCTTGATGAACATTTAAACCTTTCAAAGGACATTTTCTTTTGTTATCTTTTACTTTTATTACATTCGCAGTTGTCTCCCAACACCCAACGGTCGGAAAAAATATAACCAATGATTTATTGCTACGGATTTTTTTAGTTCAAATTCGCCGTCAAATGGCGAACCCATAAGAGTTCGCCAATCCCACTTCGAGTCAAGCTGCTTTAGTCCAATCATACTTTTCGTGAACTATGCGTATTAACGCAAGATTTAGTATGTTTAATGTTTATATTTAAGATTTACATTCGCAATCGTTTCCATATACGCGGTCGCCCTTTCTCTCGTAAGGTGTTGACTTTGTAATTTGATTTCAGCCGGATAAAATACGCAATGTGGTTAAAGTATGCAAATCATTTGGAGGCGGTATCGATATTCAAATTTATACAAATGTATACGTAATGTTAAGTCTTGCTGGATTTTTGTTTGTACGTCATCTATTGTTTTATTCGCGCGAAATTTACTTGAAAATTTAAATTAAATTGGAGAATTTTGGCCAAAGTTTATTTCTTGTGAAATGAACAATTGGATTCAAGAGTAACAATTACTTGAAATGATGTTGGTATATCAGGTCAGGTAATTCGGGTCGTGATTGACAAAACGGTTATCGAAATTTACATTCAGTTTCTGTAGGTAGGTATAGCAAAACATTCTTTAAGAAAGCATTAAATTAAGTTGGCCGTTTAATCACAAGCATCTTAATCCTTCAAAACCAAAACATGAGTACGACAGTTTTTTACACAACTGCACTTACCAATGATTATAGCAAGCGCAGAAAGGACGATAGGTAGTATAGCAAATAATTGCATGTTTGGTTTTAGTCGCGACACGCGACTGTTGCCCAATCGCTTGGCCAACAGATAGCGGCTAGAAAATTATTCTCCTGTTTGGTAATTTCTTGAAATCTAGCAAACTTGTGAATATACATGCGATGTCGTTTGTCGGTGCGATGCGATAAATTCTCCTTCGTTTATAAGGCCATTGGAATGCCATTTTCTTAAATGACCGCCTATTATAATAGTTATGTTTTGTTTAGAAAATATTACTATCACCATTATAGAGATATGTTCTTTAACACATATGAGAACCTATTTTATTTTAACAGAACAACTGAATAGTTTAAAATAAGATAGGTAATTAATTCTCAAACAAAGAACAGTAGTAGTCAATATCTACAATTAAATCATCAATGTCAATACTTCTATTTTATTTAAATTTCGAAATTATTTAAGTGTTAGTAAAATTTCCATGCTACAACCTTGATAAGCACTTTCCCTTGGCTTGGATCCAAGTTGGTGATGATGTTACCAATACCAACTTGTTGGTTCAAATATTTGTTAAGGGGTTAACTAAGACGCTTGTAACGTGTTGTTCTACCTAATCGAATTAGTGTGTAGGCTTCAAGCTGATTACACCGGAGCATGCAACGGGAGCTGGGTTTGACGTAACTGGTGCAAGAGTTCAAGGCTTTATAGAGAGTCTTATGGGTAATTATACAATTACAAGTATTAATAGGCATAGCGACGTAGTAGATGAGACGTCACTGACGTAGTGTATGAGAGACATAACACAGCTTGTACATATCCCACTGCTCGGCTTTCATATTAGGGACAAGGTTATGAATGAGAGACAGGGACGGTAATTCCTGAGTGACAATCAGGAAGGTTTTCGTGGCTGTCTTCTTTTGTAAAACACTCAATACGTCAAGAGGTGCACATACCATTTTTTTTTTTGAAATACTATACTTTCTCGTCTGCCACGACACTTTTCTTCAAATTTGAATACTACAACTAAAGCTATTAACCAAATAGCTGACTGACACTGAATGACTAAATTAACAGTTAACGTCTTGTCAGATGTAGATAATTGTCAATTTAAGATGTCATAGGCTCTGGATGGTATATTTTGTAAGAAATCCTTTATTGTAGTCTATTGGTTATCTAATTTTATTATTTGTTGTCTCACTGTCCAGACAATTCCGCATTTGTCATTTGTTTAAATTGATGCTGGAACTGTTTAATATTATAGATAATAATTAAATAAAAATAGAAATACATTGTAGATATCATGACATAAAACAACCAAATTCCATTAAACTGCCGTGCTGGTCAGTTTACGATTGCTTTAATCGCAAGTGATTTTTTAGGGTCTGTCGGGAATTTCAATTACCTAGTCTAGACAGTTTCCATTACCTAGATCTTCGTTAAACTGAAACCTATTTAAAAAAATATGAATTAACGTATTTTGGAATCATTTCAAATTTAGATAAAACAATACAGCAAAATTTTGATGATGCGGCGTTAACAGTAAAATATATTCCACGCAGCCTTTGTATGCCTTTACATATGATAAAGCCGCGATAGAATCGTGTCTGAATATTGAATACTCTTTGAATGTATTGTACGTGGGGGTTACACTGGTGCTGAAACAATTTTTAAAAACATTATCTTTTGTAACATTATCTGTATAATACCTACAGGTAAATTAATGTGGAATGGAATTTTACATAAAGGCAGGTGCAGATAGTGTAATTGTCTTACTATGATGAATGTATGTTTGTTACTCTTTCACGCAAAATCTATTATATATAACAGATATTGATGAAACTTTACAGTAAGCAGTATTAAGTAATAGCCTGTAAATATCCTTCTGTTTGGCAAAATCCTCTTCTCTCATTCGGAAGAAGGTTAATTTTAATCCACCACGCTGCTCCATTGCAGGTTGGCGGCACATGCAGGTTGCTTCATGATGTTTTCCTTAACTGCTATACACGAGACTTTAAATACAAATTTAGCATTTTTAAATTCAGCAGTGCCAATCAGGATTTGAATATGTTCTTCCATCTTTTTAGATTTAGGTCCTGTTCTCACCATTAGGCCATCAGTCATCGGGAAACCTTACAGTAATATAGCTTATACATTAGAATAGCGTGTAGTAGTAGCATTTAAAGTATTTATCAACAAACAAATTACATTAACCAGTTTTAGAATACCAAACTTTCTTTCTAAATTCACATAAAACTAACGAATTTACACAAAACCAATCAACACATACTTTGTCTCAAAAGACTATGTCTCTAACTGTCTACTGAACCATTTTCCCTACATTTTGATATTTAACTTCTAATAAGAGTCAACATCAGCCGTGAGAGACGTAATGAGATCAACGCCTGTTTATTGCTCCGGGCGCGTGATCTGCATACTTGGCGTCAGTACTAATGGTTCTGAGGATTTGGATATGCGTGCCTGGAATCGTTTATGACCATACGTAAACTAATTTATCAACTATTCTTCCATTAACGTAGTCTGTTTTAACTATTTTAAAGACAGTTTGATAAAAGGTTCCTTTAAAGTAATTTTATAGGATGTTTCTGTTTTGATGTCTCTGATCATAAGTTGGCACTATTGTGACTGTAACTGATTAAAGTACTAACGGTTGCAGATTTGATCCTTGCTCATGACAAAATCTATAAATCGTATAAATCTGTCGTGGTTTGGTATTTCGGTTCGTGTTATGATCGTAATGGGGTTGAGTGTAGGTACATGATTTTCTGTTCTACAATTTAAGACGTTTGCTTAGTGGTTATGCTATGAGTTTGATGACTAAGAACAATAAAAAGGGCAAGTTTTGATAAATTAAAAAAAACAATTTCAAAGACTTTATAGGATATTTTATTACTATTAGGAAATTATTACAGCCTGATAAAAATATGTATTCCAAGTTGGACCAAAAAAGCTAAATTTTCAACAAAACCATGATGACCACATCTGTGCCGTACATTTTAGACATTTATTTCAATATTTCTACTTTAAAAACTGTTAACTAGTTTCCCTCGGGCATCGTTTCCGAAGTGCATTGTTATTGCGATAATAACATCAGTGAAACTTTTGATATGATAATGCTTTCAGACATAAACGACCGTCATTTTTCACTTAGCGTTGAATTTATTTTCTAAAGTAAATTTTGTTTTTTTTTTTTTTTTTTGGAAAAAGGATAGTTGATTATTTATAGTCATATTAATTTTTCTTTTTAAAAGCCTTTGGGTACTATCAAGAACTGTACTATTAGGTTATTCCAATTCGACAAATGTTCCATCGCAGGGGGTTTTAGTGAGTGTAGTGCAATCTACCCCCAGGAGTCGGGTATCGAGTATAGATGAAGATTTACCCTGCGTCAACAAAAAAAACAGGTATAAATAGTTGTAGGTAGGTAATATAAACTGTAAAACTAGACATTTACAGAATGTGCGACGACTCTTTATATCTAAAAAGGATTATCTCTAAAGGGCACTTTGGTTGCTACTTTTTGATCTTGAAAAGGTTCTAGAAGGTTCCAACTCTTTTTTGCCTTCTTGTAACATAGCAAAGGATTTAATGAAAGTTTAATCATGAAGAAACCGAAATATTTTACTGGAAAATTTAGTTCGGATTAAACCACGAAAAATTGAGGACAAAACTAAGCAAGCTTAGCGTTAAATATTGTGTAGAC
Organism: Junonia grisea; assembly: GCA_018235645.1. Taxonomy (NCBI): domain Eukaryota; kingdom Metazoa; phylum Arthropoda; class Insecta; order Lepidoptera; family Nymphalidae; genus Junonia; species Junonia grisea. The sequence continues at coordinate 6,724 of DVXP01003191.1, forward strand.
TCGACAATACTCATTACATAAGTGGTTTGAACTTCTAAATGATAATATTGACATTTGTCCAGTTAAAATATTCAAGTAATAAAAGGTAATAGCTATTGGAACTGAATAAATACTTCGTAAAAAAATACTCATTTAGAAGATTAAAACCTAAAACGTTGGAACGATTTTCTCTCTTTTCCATCAAAAGAATGTAAATGAATAAAGATTTGCGTGGGCTCTGATTTAAATTCCACAAAGGGTGAGGGTTGATTCGTTAGGTAATATATGTAAATTACTCGAGACTTGTTTGAATTAATTGGTATTTCCGTGTCAAATTATAACACACTCTCTAATTATTTGGCTTTAACGTGTGAAATTGTTGCTTATTTCAATGGAAAGATTCAATTTCTGGTTATGATTTTAAAAATGTAATTCTATTAAAGAACAGAAAAGACAGGCAGACAACGTAAGCTAACGTGTTAGTAATAATAACATAAACAAAAAATATTTAATTAAGGTACTTATTAGTAAAGTTGTAATTACTAAAATTACTGATTGTTTTAAAGTAAAAAATATAACTGACTTTTATGAAAAAGTAAATTCATAACAGGAATAACAAAAATATAAGGAAAGCGGAAGATATTCTTAAAGGACAATATCCTTTGTTTGCGCAAATAAAAGATTTTTTGGAGGAAATTTTGCACGACGAAAGAAATAACGCAATTGAAAAGGCATTTGATACCTACTATCAATCTTGTTACAATTCTTTACAATTGTATTGTAGTTATTGTTTGTACTTTTGAAAGAGATTTTTTTTCTTCGGAAATAGTACTTGTCCTTTTCTGTACACCTGCAATATCTACGCATTTAAGAGATGAACATTCATATAATATTCCATCGAAATATTAAAACAAAGATTACGTATCTCTAGGGCCTCGCTGAAAAAACTTTCCGATCTCAGTTTTCCTGAGAATTTCGTAAAGGTCAATTTCATTTTATATATTCCAAAGAATATTGTCAAAACTTTTGTTGTTTACAAAGAAAATCTAGCGCTGCATTTGTTAGGCTTCAGAGTTGATGCTGATCAAATTTGGTACTAATATTCTTCAAGGTTTATTTATGTATACTACTTAACGCTTGCGACCTCGTTCGACCCTGATTATTTTATAGGTTTTAAGTTTCTTCCGCGGAAACTAAATCCTATTTGTTAAGTAAAAGTAACCTATGTTACTCCTTACCTCAAATATCTGCTGGTGGAAGTTCTATTGAAATCATTTCAACCCCTTCGGAGATGGGACAAAACGAACAGACAGATAGACAGATATATTGACGTAACACATAACAATAGATAAAATTTCTTTTGCTGTGATAAAGTTAAGCTGTAGTCCACTGATTACATCTCTCATTCAAACTGTTTTTGACGCAAACATATTCTTATAAAACATTGACACGAAGGACCTAGTATACTATAGCTGTGTATTTTCCAATCCACATTCTTTATTCATTTCTTACTTCTTATCCACCTTCTTTCCTTATTTCCTTTTTTTAACTACCACTACATTTGTGATTCTTCTGTTTCTGTAAATATCGACGAATAGATAAATCATTTAATACCAAAGCGACCCGCCTGCTTATTTCTCCACTAGTTGCATTTAAAAAACCTACGTCAGCATATTTTACTTATAATTATGAATGTATGAATTTCTCAGTAACATTTTTACGCCTCAATGCGTAGAGCGATCGTGAAATTCAGTATAATGTGTTTATTAACATTAACCTATAAAAGTTTAATATAAAGAAACGATAGAAATATATATGTACACTTATGAATTACACATATGTTTATACAAATTAATATACCATATTAGTTGTGCCTTTAAATGGTAGATCTTGTAGTAAATATATTTATTATAAGTTAGCTGTCTTCGTAAGTATACAATAAAATGACTAATTATGGCGGATTTCCTTCTTTAATTTATTCTCTATCCCTCTTGAGTTTTAAAAGTTTAGAGCACAACAAACTTTCGACGTTTAGATGCTGATCCAGGAATTCGGAATATAGGGAAGAATACGAAGAAGGTTGTTAACTCTTGATAGGTTTGGTCAAGATTGACATGACCCAAAATATTGCTAATTGACCGTAACATTTAGCATCCTTTTAAACCAGTTCCACAAATGCATTATCATATTACTTTGTATCGTTTTCAATTGCAGTCATGACCTCGCCAAACTGTTAGTCCATACGCATTATATATGCACAATTACCGAAGAAAATTGAACATGCTTCGTGTACTTTATGCACCACTTATAACGTACGAGTATAGGCAACGATGGCCCAATCGTCCTTTATAACCGCCGCTCGAATACATTATTTAATTTCACCATTTCCAATTCATTCAAAATAAAGGTCGAAATTATTTTGACCAATTAAATTGCGGGTACGTCACTATGGCTAACATTTTGACCAATAAGATCACATTAAGCTCTTTAAAGCGCATTGTATGTCGCAGTGTTCAAAATTGCTATAAGCATTTTGTAATTCAAAGGTTAGGTCAAGTTATCTTATTATATATATATTAGTCTTTTTTTTCTATTATTGCCATAATGACAATTTAAAATTAATTTTAAATATTCCAAATATCGTATAATATAATAATATGTTCATTAAAAATATGACATGCCATAACGATCATATTGTTAAACCAATCTTGGATGGAATGTTATTTCCTATGCTAGCTTCGGAAACTTGTTAAATGCGACTTAATATTAATGGTTGTCGGAAATATACTAAGTTTCGAAGTTGATGCACATACATATATTATACTATGTATATATGTAAAACTGTGACGTCGACTTTGCTTAGTTTCGTAAACGAATGATTCAACTTTGAATGCGAAATAGTTTTGTTATGAATAAAATATGTGATGTTCAGTGACGTGGATGCGTTATTTTCTTTTCAATTTTCTATTTCCTTCTGTAGTTTCAAATATTGTAAAATGAACCTGCCTTTAGAATAGGAGATGATTATCAATTAAACTGTTTTTAGCCAGTTGTGAAGACTCCAAGACTCGAAGACTAAATAAAAAAAGGTTAATTAGAATCAATGTAATATGCAATAGTTGTTGTTATCGGTACGATAATATATTATAGTAATATTTCTTTAAATCGCTTGTATTTTTCTATGAAAACATATACATTTTTTTATTAAAATTTTGTCTTTGCATACTATGATTTCTTAAGGTTTTCGACAGCGTAATTCAGTCGGTATTTTTCCACACATTGAAACTAGCAGCGAAATTTCCTTTTCCTTCACTGGCTCTGTTAGTTAATATATGCAAAATTATATAAAAAAATAGGTGTCTAGCAGATTTAACGTTTTCGAAATCCATCAAATATGGATACTGGTACTTCGAATTCATTGAGGCACCACTATTCGGCAACTCAAGGTATTAAATAATATTACCAAATACCAAGAAATCATGTAACATAGGCGATAAGTTAATAACTGTGCCGTTTGTTTGCGATTGATTTTATTATCACATTATCAGTACACAATGTACAAACCCACGCAATGTAAGCTTTGAACTAATTCGAACAGAATAAGTTAATTATCCTCTACGTGATTCCAGTGTTCATGTCGAACTGTCGAAGAGTATACTAAATAGTTGTTGTTAAAGTCAAATATGTCTGATTGCTGGAATTTGATTTGTGATATTTTATGTGTAATTGTAATGTTGTGGTCAAGTAATAAGTACCATTTTTTAATTGAATGCGAGGCCATCTAATACCGCGGTATTTCGATAAATGATTTAAGAAATATTTGATTATATTCCATTATTTCTGTTTGTCGACGATCGAAGATGATCCTGAAGATGTATACAATATATAGGTATGCCAGGAAACAAAATCAGCGTCGCATCGCATAAGTAAAAGCAAGAATTATGATAGTTTGCTTAATTTTAAATGTAATATTTGTTTTCAACGGAAAACAGCATTAGAATTACAATTTTAAATAGATTTTCAATCAAATAAAAAAAAATCAAACACAAAATTATGATTTCGGAAGTAAAAAAACTGACCGTTGCGTAGCCTCGGATCCGGTGTAAAACATGCGTTACAAGGATTTCATTTAAAAAAACCAACTCGCGTCCATTATACTGATATTATTAGTTGTTTTTACAAGGAATTTCACACTTCGATCGACTATACGAAATATTTAGGTATAAAATGCGAGCCAAAATTTTTTATCAACAATAATTATGAATTTTATTAACAGTAGCCGACATGATATAGTTAAGTAAGCCGGCAAATTATCACTTGGAATTAAGTTATTATTGCAAATGTATTCAATATTTGTTAACGCCTCACGATAATTCGTAAGGAATTATTCCAATATCCTTTTTGCAAGTATTTTGTAAAACATTTGTTCTATTTGACTTGACACTAATAATTTAGGTAGATTTAGGGTCAAGTCGAGATTGCCTAGTGATGAGAGCACGGCGATCTAAACTGCAGGTCGCGGGTTCTAACCTTGGATAGCACCGTCGAATTTTCAAGTGCTAAAGTGTTTGAATTCTTTTCGAGCTCGGCGGTGAAGGAAAACATCGTGAGGAAACCTGCATGTGCCGGAAGAAATTCTGATACATGTATATCCGCCGAAACGCAGTGGAGCAGCGTGGTCGATTAAGCTCCACGACCTTCTATCTAATAGGAGAAGAGGCCTATGCCCAGCAGTGGGAAATGTACAGGCTGTTACTTTACTTTACTAGAGTCAAAGCATGATCAGTCTGACACAAGTTACGACTATTTCACCAAATACTCGGACGTGGACATGGAGTCTTTAGTCTTCTTCTTCTTCTTCCTAGCATATTTCCCGGATTTAACCAGGGTCTGCTTTATTCTAGCCTAAGTTTTGACAGGTTACTGATTT
>DVXP01003192.1:0-11629 GCA_018235645.1 Junonia grisea
TGTTTTTTACGCTTTGTAGTTTGTAGTGAAAAATAAAACAATAATATCAAAAAGGTACGAAAAAGGTACGATCTACATTGAGGTACGGATGTGGTACGGTTGTGGCATGAATAGTACGGAAAACCGTACTTTTTGGTACGGTCTGGCAACACTGAAAATCAGTAACCTGTCAAAACTTAGGCTAGAATAAAGCAGCCCTGGTTAAGTCCGCTAATTGCTAAATGCTAAGAAGAAGATATGATACATCAAATAACAGATATTCGATGTGTCATATAATACAACATAAAAAAAACAGGCTTTTATACCAGTTGTAGTATTAGTAGGCCTACAAAAATATTTGCTTAAAAAATGAGAATTGTAAGTGAACAATAAATAACCCGTACTTTTCCAGTTTGGGTGTACAAAACATTTAATTTTGAAGTATATGACTACATCGTAAAATGTAACAGTTATTAATATAAAAGTGAACTGTTAACTGTTTTCCTAATTTTAGGGTTATATTTTTTCCCAAATTTTATGGGCTCAACTTTGGACCTTTTCAAATAAAATTACAATTATCTAACACAGACTAAAAATGTATGGGTCATATATAATAATATACGCGCTGACTTCGAAACCTCCTTCGTTATTTCATCGGCTAATAAATAGGTAAACAATAAAGAAATCTTCTGCTCTAGTAAAATGGTAGGCCAACGAAAGAAGGCTATAACTTCACATTACCTAAACACTTCCTCGGGCCTTCTCCAAAAGGCATCCAATGGCAGGGATGCATGTTCTTCTTATTTTCCGGTGAAAACCGTTCCGGCTTGAAATTCTCCGGATCCGGAAATATTTCCGGGTCCATTTGGATCGCCTGTATGGGCACAAACACCAGTGTTCCTTCTTCAATGACCACATCACTGTTGGGCAGCTTGTACTCCTTTGTACATCTTCGGAACAATGCTCGCATTGGTGGATACTTCCGCATTGTTTCTGAAACGATAAATAAGTATAATTAAAAAAGATAAGAAGTTAATGAAGTTTAGAGTTACTGCTAAAGTCTATCACGTTTTACGTGACTCTATTCGGCCCGTCTCTCACGAAGCTATTCCGATGCTGTGCAACCGAGACGCAAACCATGATATCGTACTGGCATGTATGTTAAATGATTCGCCGACGCGTCGCGTCGTATATGGAACTAGCTGAGTTTGTATGGAGGCTACTAACAAGCGACGCGTATGACACTAGTACAAAATACAAAATTCTTCGAGAGTCGCTTCGTGAGAGAAGGGCCTTAGGGTTTAGCCGATATGTCTCTAAATTCTATTCTCCTGACACATCTACATAACTTGCGGATTGTCTTGTTTTTCACAATCAAAAGGGACGAGATGAATTTTTACCACTATTATCACTACCGATTAAAATCCACGCAGTTAGTAATCTCAACTCTATAATAATATACGACATTTTTTATGTTTATGTTTATGAAGCTGTAACGCAATTAATTATTTTTTACTAGCTTAAGCCCAGTACAAGCCAGAAGTACACTAATTAGGAAATATAATTTAGCATGTTCGTAATAAATTGCGGAGTCAAATCTTGAGCTTGATTCACATACAATCCGATTGTTCTACGCATTGTCATATTAATTCTATAATAAGAAAGAAGTTTTCATTATATATTTTAACCTGTAAAGATTTGTTTATACACGCCTGAGTCCAGTACAGACAAAAAACAATAATTAGCAATTTAATTTAGCATATAAAAAAACATACGTCTCGAGTGAAAAATCTAAGCATCCATGGGATCACCATTCATGAAAACGACCCACTTTTATTCAATAATATTTTTAGTTCTAAATATTTGTGTTTTTGATGGATTTCTATGAAGACTTAATGATTTAGTATGACAATATAGTGACACTATAGTGTTACTTGTTACTACTTATTTTCTTTTTTTAATTATGGCTAAAATAAAAATAAACTCAAATAAAAAATTATTTGTACCAGTTCAAAACCTAACAAAAATGGAAGTAATTGAATTTATAAGACTATGTTTTACCAGCCTATGCTATGCCACCTGTATTGTTTTTATCAGCCTATGCGTGTATGTGCATATGACGATTTGAGATAATTAAATGGCCGATTCTGTGGATCATTATTATGTAAAAATGATAAAACTGATAATAATAATAGATGAACTACAGATTATAATAAATCATATTGGACATTGGAATTTAGGACAATTCGAAGTTAATTAGTGATGGTTTACTCTTATAGTTTTTTAGATAGAGGGCTGATAGTGATACTGATACTAGCTTTCGCAGTTTTTTTTTTCGTTAAAAACGTTTGTGTAGTCTATTGTTTCTTATTACGGATTCTATCGTTATTATTAAATTATCATATACCTAATAAAGACTATATATGATTAGTATTTTATGTATATGATTAGGCGTATGCCTAATAAGTCAAATAGATATGCTCTCTACTTACCATTCTGCGGGTCAAATGGAATTGAAAAATTACCTATTACTAACCTAATTTAATGCAATTTACAAGGTACTTAAATATTTATCATTTAATACTAATCATACTTCATTCAAGATCTCCGCCATTAAATGGCTAGTTTAGCACGAACGCGTAAGTTTAAAACGCCTTTTGCAAATACACGTCGCCGCTATCTAGTCATATATTACGTGTCGTAATACTGTTTGCCCGTGACACACATTAATGCTAACGCATGTCCTTTTTTATTAATCTGTGTGATTTTACGATAAAGGTTAAATTAAGAACACCTAGACACTTAAACAACTGACTAACAATGTATAATGAAAGTGAAACTTGAATGGACGCTGGGTGGAAGGTAATATTTCTTCAAAATCAGAAATATTAATGAAAAAGAGCAGTCTTTTTACAATAATTAATTTTGTGAAATATCTGTTTTTCGAAGAATGTAATAGAAGCAAAATTCATGATATGCCTTTTATATACCGTTTCAAAGACACACCGCAGCTTGTAGAACTTACCTACTAGGGTTTACAACCGGGTAAGTTCCTAAACCCGGCAAACATTCATCACATGCATCGGTTTACAATAGCCAGCTCTTACACCACAGGTAGTACGAAGTTACTTACGTCATTTCGCTCTGCGCCTCGTACGTGAGCTGGCCGCTGTGCTTGGCGAACACCCTGGCGACCTCCTCCCTGGCCCGCGCTTGCACGTGCGGATGACACACCAGGTCTTATACAACAGGTTGTACAAGTTACTTTCCGTCGAGTATCATATTGATGTCTGTCATTTCGCTCTGCGTCTCGTACGTGAGCTCTCCGCCGTGCTTGGTGAGCACCCTGGCTACCTCCTCCCTGGCCCACGCCTGCACGTGCGGGTGGCGCACTAACCCTTACACCGCAGGTTATACAAGTTGCTTACCGTCGAGTATCATATTGATGTACGTCATTTCGCTCTGCGCCTCGTACGTGAGCTCTCCGCCGTGCTTGGCGAGCACCCTAACCACTTCCTCCCTGGCTTTGGCCTGCACGTGCGGGTGGCGCGCCAGCTCGAAGGCCGCGAACTGCCCCGTCGTGGCCGAGGTCTCGTACCCGGCGAACATGTACAGCATCGTATTCGACGCTACGTCCGTCAGCGTGAACGGAGTTTGTGTTTCGTTATCTTAAATATGTTTAAAAATGCATTATTAATATTTTTTGCAATCATACGAAGAAAGATAGAAGTATTCACTTCATGTTTAATCATTTTTATGATGTTTGATAACTTTATTTAACTATTAGTATTTAAAAACTAAATCGCACCTTTCAATATAAAGCTCAACATTAATTTGCATTTTAATAATATTTAACATGCTCCTCCAAAAAAATATACTGGGTAAAACCTGCAATATTTTATCGGACGTCACTCTGTCATGACTTTGCGACCGTTACGCGTTTCAAATACAAATTAAACTGTTTTTTTATAAAGCTCTCTAAGCACTTTCAAATTGTCAATATTCAAATTACCTACTCCATTAAATTTTTAATAAAGTGCCGAATATTTATTATGAGTAAAGATATTGTACATACGAAAATACGAAAGAGATTCTTAAGTTAACGCGATGCGTAGGTACCTATATTTTTTATGCACGATCGCATAAGTTTTGGGTAAAGGGTATTCTCCGATAGTAGTCCCTTATAAATTTTGAAAAAAATCTAACATTAACTTTAGGAAAACAGGGATGATTTATTGTTCGTTTAATAATTCTTATTCATAGCCACAAATAACTTCTGTCAGAATACTTCAGAATGCCAGAGACTTTGATAATTAATTTTTTTTGGACAGAATACCTCTGTTACTTCTATTTTAATCCCACATAAATTAAATAAAAAATCCTACTCAAGTGTGGGAAAATAGTTTTTTATAAGTAACTAGCACACCCGGCGAACTCCGTTTCGCCACCAGATGGCTTCGTTTTATGTAACATTTTCGTTGCTATAAACCTCACGGAGCCCGAGACCTTTCCAACGAATGCAAAACCGTGGAAATCGGTTCGTGCGTTCTGGAGTTATAGCGTCAGGAAGGAAAATCCGACTTATTTTTATATAGTAGATTAAAAATAATTTAATTATCTCTATAAATATACAACCGCTCTGGTGTTGTGGTGCTGTATGCGCTATTATCGCCGACGGTCGCGGGTTCGATTTCCGCTCGGGATGGATGTTTGTATTTGTATAAACATTCGTTTCTAGGTCTGGTCCTTGTGGGAGAGCACGTAAAGCCGTCGGTCCCGGTTGCTATCAAAAACACCAGATAACGATCGTTACTCATAGCAGGTAATACTCTAGTCTAAATGGTTACTGGCTTGCCCTCTGAGTTGCGGAGGTAAGACGGCAATCGCTCTGCGTGAAAATCAGTAACCTGTCAAAACATAGGCTAGAATAAAGCAGACCCTGGCTATAACCGGTATATAGTGCCGGAAAAAGTGCTAGGAAGAAGAATATATAAAAATGAATTGTTGTACGTTAGTCACGCTAAAACCCAAGAATGGCTGAACGGATTCATGTTCGTGGTCTTGAAATTTTCGTGGAGTTCTAGAGAAGGTTTAAAAGCCAGTAGGCAGCCATCTCTATAATCGCCGTACTTGCCTGCAGCAACATGAGACAATGTAGACATAGGATGTTTATATGTCTCACGCGTTTATTGAAGTGCAATCGAAGTTGCAAATCGTTCAAAAGTCGCCGTTTATTAAGTGAAATAAATAGCGTCGATTGCTACATGTACTAATGTTTGGCAGGCACAAAACACTGATGCCGTCAAAGATCAATAAAAAAAATTATCAGTAACTGACATATACAGCAGGCTTGTGATCGAAAGGTTTGTTTTTATAAATACATTACACTGAAATAAGCCCAGAAGTTGTTTTATCTACTTAACAGATGAGCGAATATTTTTTTAGTCCCAGATCTTAGACCATCAGTCGTCGACCATAAGAGTCGACTGCTCAACAAGCAAATCAATTAATTACGAAAAGCTTTTTCCATGTTTATCGCTGACGATTATTCTCATTATGCAATTTTAATTTGATTTTGTTAATTTTCCGAAATTTGAAGTTCATAGCCCGTCATAGACTAAGGTATATATATATTAGTATACCATACTATAATATTTATTATGGCAAGCTACCACACACTGAAAAATATATATTTTGCCTTCTTTTGTATGGTGGTAGTCATATCGCACCCTCGCGACACTGTCACTTATGCAAAAATGTAGTTTTTCAGGAGAAGCATTTGACGCCTCACAAAACAATGACGTTAGAAGTTATGGGCGAGATGAGTTTCTTATACTAAAACATCAACTTTTAATTTTAATTGAAGATAAATTGTTATCTATAATTATTATTAAAATATACTTTACAATTATTTAAAACTTCAACCACCCTCAGAGGTGACGTTGTGGATCTAAAGAAAAATTAAAAATAACTACAGTTTTACACTAAGTCACACTGAGTTTAAAAGAAAATAAAGAACAAATAGTTTAATAAGTTTTATTTTATCGGACCAAGTAAAAGGGTGCTCTAGGATGATTATTACATATTTAACTCATTTTTGAATTTTTTGCAAAAGTGACAGTGTCGCACCGGGGTTGCGATATGTATATATATTTGGGGTCAGAGGATAGCAAACCCCTTCACCCCTATTCGATTTGATCCACACTTTCTGGGACACCCTGTAGGTATATATAGATTATATAGGTTACATTAAATTTTGAAGAGAGTTAACAATATCCGTGCGAAGCGGGGGCGGTCTGCCAGTTATTATTTACATATCGAACTTCAAAGGCCTAAAAGTGGTTATCAAAAAAAAAAATTGGATTGTCTGTAAAGTCGGTTTACCGACGGCAGTTTAACATATTACAGTAGTAGATGAAGTACGAACCGAACTGCGCCGATCATGCCTTTCTCTCGTTCGTGCCGTGCTCCCGTTTGCGGAACGGGACAATGACGGGACAATTTACAAATACGTAAATATTTATATAAATATATAATAACTTTTTCGCGCATGCAACCCATAGTAACGAATTATTACACGTTGTCACGTCAAAAAAGTTAAATTCGGCATATCTTGAAACCGTTTAACATTTTGCCGTCGATATAGGGGACGGGGGGAGGCGGGAGTTTACTTCTGCGATACGTGGAGTTTATGAGCAAATAAATTATAAACAATAAGTCCACCAGTAACACCAGAAGTTGTGTATGAAGGTAGTGATATCTATTGACTATTTTCAGGGTGTACCCGACGTACGACTTCGCGTGTCCCATAGTGGACGCGGTGGAGGGCGTGACGCACGTGCTGAGGACCATGGAGTACCACGACCGCGACCCGCAGTTCTATTGGTTCATCGACGCGCTGGGCCTGAGGAAGCCGCACATCTGGGAATATAGCAGGTACCTTTTTTATAGGATAGGGTGGCAAACGAGCTGACGATGCATCCATGGGCTCATGGGCAATGAATGCCCATGAGCCCATGTATGCATATTATAAATAAAAAAAAATGCGCTATTAACGCCGGCGGTCGCGGGTTCGATTCCTGCTCGGGGCAGATGTTTGTATTGATATAAACATTCGTTTCTAGGTCTGGTCCTTCTTAGTTTACCCACCGTACCTCGGAGAGCACGTAAAGCCGTCGGTTGTTATCAAAAACACCAGATAACGATCGTTACTCATAGTAGGCAATATTCTAGTCTAAATTGTTACTGGCTGGTCAGACGGCAATCGCTCTGCGTAAAAATCAGTTACCTGTCAAAACTTAGGCTAGAATAAAGCAGACCCTGGTTAAGTCCGGGAAATATGCTAGGAAGAAGATTTCCCACTACTATTAATCTAATAAGAAATTTCGTTAATTAGAAAAACTAGAATGTTATAATTGTGTTACAGATGATAAACAAACGAAGCTGCAAATAAAACGTACGGACGGAAAAAGCGACAAAATTCGATATTAGTAATTAGTCGGAGTTTTCTAATTAGACTGAACAAATAGACGAAATAAAGCATTAAGGAGTTGTGCAAATAGTATAAAGAAGGGGAATTAATCGAGCACTTATGGATACTGGATGTGGCTCATTGAAATAGAGTACACGGGTACCATGTTTATTTTAGACATGAAAAATCAGACAAAACAAACAATTTAAGGTAAATATTGCTCAAATAAGTAAAGGATATACTTTACCTTTCAATTTATCACATGTAATTGGTTTTATATTTAAGGTAGGTACTTAAATTATTGTAATATTTAAGACAATACGTTTGGTGTATTGCTATTTGTATGTAAGATCGTTAGCTTTAAGGGTTTTTCTTTCGTCGAAGATTATCATGTCAAAGACAAAATTATATTTTTAACCAATTAAAATGCATTTTACTGTTAAGACATAAGATTTCAAATTGAAAAAATGTTATATTCAATGGACTCTTGGTCTCTGTCAACTCCATGTGCGTACAATCATCGCCAAACTACGCACAAGTCACATCCACACACTATATATCCCTGTAAACACCCGTATGCAAGCTTCGTAAGCAAATAATATGACAAGATAAAGAGAATGGAAAACGATATTACGCTATACGGAGCATTCAATTAAACGCAAGCTATGGCGAGCTGGACTATACGTTAGTGTGTACGCGCCCTTAGGGGAGATCGGGGTACTTTGTACTTGAAAGTATAACTTGATGATCACTAAATCAAACTATTTTGATAATGTTTTTACTCGTTAGGAGTGGGTTATGTTTTTGAATGTCTGTATGTAGATATAAGTTTATTTTCGATATGGCCTGTGGTTTTGGAGATGGAGTTTAGTGTGAAAAGTATCTTTAAAATAGCCTCTATTGTGTGTGTTACTATAGTAATATCAATATTATTAAAATTTAAGCGGCGTTTTTTAAACAATCTGTGCTCATTTGACAAGCACTTAAATGCTATTAGAATTAAGAATTCAATTAAAATAGAAAACAGAATAGCTAGTTGAAGTTTCGCAATCTAGCGTCATTACGAACTGACAACTAAAAATAGATTCATAACAATCTTATTAACTCTTTCACCGGGATTCCTCGCTTGATTGGACAGAACTAGCGCTCACGACCAATTAGCTCTAAGTATAAACAGTTCCTAATGACTCGAAACAAAATGGCACTCGAATTATGAGCCGTGCGTTTTAAAGGATATTAAGGCTGTGTATAATTACTGGCTAGAAAGAGACCGCCGGTGCCGGTTATCATTCCAGGACAAGCCCCCGGCATGTTGACACTCGCATAGCTGAGACGCGCCGTCCTATGCGCAAATCATTTTTTCATACGGATTCCCATCCGACCGCTCCGTAATTATAAACAAAATTGACATTAATTATAACGAAGTAGGTTAGCGATTTCTAGAAATAATTCCCTTAACGTGTAATGAAACTTTGTTTTTTTATCTGTTGTCTCGTTCGAACTATTTTTCTACAATTACTGACAAAAAAATAAACATGAACAGGTGCGGCTGTTATTCGATATGTACTTGATTAATCAACAAGATGGTTCCGTATTATCATCTGCAAACAGAGATCGAAATATCAAAAAAGTCGGTCGTTAATAGGCCTAATTACGATTCTGTACGTTCGCGGTTAAACCAGTCGAGCGAGCAGCCTGCAGCAAACACAACAGTTACAGACGAGACACACATTAAAAAATCAATACTAGAACAGAACACGCTCACAATTAAGACGCATCCCTCAAACGTCATAGCACCCTTGCTCTAAACAGAGAAACAACCATCGGAAAAATAATCAACGCTCGTAAATCAACGGGATAGAGTTCAAATTCGCCTGTTGCGTCCTTCGCCACACGCACGCCTCGTAAGAATCATCCCGCAGGAGCGCCGCTGTGGCGTCACTCGCAAAAATCAACAACGAGCTTATTGTATCGCAACAAAAACGAAAATCGACTGGCGTTTGTCGAATCGCGGGTAAATGCGGTAAAGAATTATCCCGCTAGCAAAAATGTATACCCGGCTGGGGTAGCGTGGGCACTTTGGGCAATATGCAAAAGTTGGGGTGGCAGGGGGGAGGGGGGCGATGTCGTGATTAGGCCGTGTGTGACGATGCGCATCTTATGCCCGCATTACCCTTTCGTTTTCCTTCCGATAGCTGCCTTTGTGGGGCGGTCCCTTTACTTATCTGTATAAAAAGTAGATCACACGATACCAATTTTCTTCTAGTTTTTCACATAATCACGATTTGTTCTGATCTCGCTGTTCTTTGATTCAGACTGGTTCTATCAGTTCTGCATCGTCCCGTTGAACGTTAATAGTTAAGTGTCGTCAGTTGCATTACTTGTCAAAGTTTCGTTGTTAAATAGATATTACCGCTCGTGACTTACCAAGTTTTTGCCCGGACAAAGTTACCGACACCGGCACAATCGACTGAATGTAATCCCCATTAGCAAAATAAACTACACCCGCTAAGGGCGGACTCGTTAACACACTTTCCAAGTTTCCCATCGAAAACTACCCCGTTTAGACTTCCAAATACGTTCACCGAGGACAAACTAATAAACGTGAATGTTTAATATTCTACCAAATCTTCGCTCCCTTGCTTTAAATTTCAATACGAGCTTAAGTAATATCGAATTCTGGAACCGCATTCGGTTTTACAAAGTCGTAAAAGGCGCTCGATTTCTTGGCTGATGGGACCTTGTCGCTCCGAGCCGCGCAAGAGCCTGATACAGACGTTATGGACGATTCGGAGAGTGATTTCCCTTGAAACCAATGTAGCATATAAATACCATTATTCTGAAACAATACACATTTTCGCCCCCGTCGCGTTGTTTTGAAGAAACTTCAAATGCCTCATGAATATTCGAATGCTTGCTGCGTATCGATTTTTTTATAATACACGTATACAAAAACTAGAATCGACTTAAAGGGAAGCAAATACGTTATCACATAAAGTTTAACGAGTGATTTTAACTGAAAGCAGTAATGCCCCGATACCGTCTTCCCCCGCACTCACACATCGGTATCTAATGAAATCAGACATCCCGGCGCAATTGTAGATTCAATTAGTACACAGCAGTTGCCATTCTTATCGGCGGAGACGATTTTACGAACGAATTAATCCAAAAACATACGATCCTATCTCCCCCTACCTCCCCGTCTTCTATACGTATTGATGCTCATTGTATTTGTCGAGAGTAATTAAGTACATATGAATAAGATGTTGACGACTCCCACTCTCTTTAATCCATTACACAATTTCATTTGAAAGATTCAAGTTTCAAGAATTTGAAAATCGAATTCAGTTCGCTAATTGAATCATCAAAAGTCGATCCTTAATCTAAATAAATTCGATCAAACAACTCAACGCATAAAGAACAATTTACGGATATTCGAAAATCGAATTGAGTTTACAATTTAATTGTTCGAAAGTCGATCCCTAATCTGAATAAATAGACGACGACTCAATACACTATTCTAAACGTCGCGAGCGATCATAACATCGCAGCGTGGCCGATCGGTAATCGCCGATTGGCGAGGGGAGGAAAAGTATTTTTTATTATTGATCATGATCATTGATCACGCCTCGATATTGTTGATTATTGGTAGATTGATATTAATGCGTGCAGTGTTGTGGGGTAGCGGTTTTTTTATATCGCAATCGACGGAACCACAATCGGATATTGTAATACCATTGTGCTCGATTATATTGTGATTTTGTTGTCGAGTTTTATTTGTGTTTTTTTTTATCGAGTTTGTTTATTGTTCGATTCGTCGAGGGTGATTTGGTTGATTCGGGAAATTTGGAACGATTAATATTTTGTTTAAACAAGCATGTTGTTCGTTTAATTAATTGTTTGAAAATCGAATTTTATATACGTTTGGATTTTTCGGTGTTTATAATACGTTCGTGAATTCATAACGAAAATAATATATTACGAATTGATATAAAAAATATATTAAGATAAATCAAATTAGAAAGTCAATTACGTACATATGACATATGAAACGCGAAACACATAAAGCCCTTCTCAAAGAACACCAACGTTACACAATATAAATCTATACTAATATTATAAAGCGGAAGAGTTTGTTTGTTTGTTTGATTGTTTGTTTGTTTGAACGCGCTAATCTCA
>DVXP01003193.1:0-11629 GCA_018235645.1 Junonia grisea
AATAAACAAAACGTAATATTGTGACAATTAAAATTAAATGCTACATGTTGTTTTAATGTTTATACATTTGTTTACTTCCGGACTCAACACGTTTTATTTATTATATAAAAGTATTTATAATAAATAAATAAATACTACGTTTACGTAAATACGCTAAGGAACAAATATGTATCTGTTTTTGCAGATTAGAAGGTGACAATTTTGTGCTTATTTATTATGGAGTCCCGCAAATACGCCTGATTTAATTAACACACGCACGCACTCGTCCATCTTAATTTACGAATTCAACTTTTTTTTGTTCCGTAAAAAAAAATCATGTAGGCACACATTTTTCGTTAATTCGACATTTGTTTTACATGCAAAATTCTGATACGTTGTTCTTTTAGGGTTCCATATCGCAAGAGGAAAGAACGGAATCCTTATAAGATCACTTTCTCTCCCGACCTGTCTGTTAAAACCCTTTATCTCGGAAACTCGTGAAGACTTCGAGATTAAGACCATTGTACTTGGTAACTATAGCGCTATTTCAGCGAATTCGTAAAGCCGTTTCCAAGAATTGCTCGTTTAAATATAGGACTATAGGTATATTTTAGGCCTGTAGTCTCTTGAAGTCAATATTGATTACAGAGAACGTCCCGTTGACCTAAAATTGACTTAAAAATTACTAAATTTAATAGTGACATTTCTTATAGCACAAGTAAAGGAAAAAAATATGTAATTGCGTCACAAAAATAAAATAAAGTTTGAGCGTTACCGCTGTTTGACGTATGAAACGAAAACTTAGTACGGAAGCCTTAGTACGCGAGACCTAAATGCACTTAGCAGATTTTTGTAAAGGTTTTTAACTCTAAATGTACTTTTTTGCATAAGCTATCTGTATTGATTGCTTATGCGTAAGTTACATAAGTTGATTGTATGCACAATTATGCTAGAAAATCCACGTAATGAGACTATTTTGGTTTTCAAACAATTAAACACTTTATCTTCCTTAATTGACCTATCAAACATTGACGATTAATTAGGGCATTTTAATACAATTGTTATTGAATGACATATGATTAATATTACGTTATTTATAAACAGGTCGTTCATAAGCACGGGCGGTAATGGGTCTCGAAACCACCCGTAGCGCAGTATGTTTGCAGTTTTATCCCATCGGTTATTATCTTACAATACAAAAAAAAAAAAACTTTTTTCTCAAGGTTAAGAGTGCCTACGTGACTGCGTCAAGGTACTCTAAGGTACAAGACTTTTTTTATTCCTTTATTATAAATTCCTTGAAGTGTACTTCCGAAAAGTCCATACCGATGATAGGTAGATCAAAATTTTCGAATGGATTGCATGTTATTGTATACAAATTTACCTAAGAGGAAAATATTTATACAAAAAGTTGCAGGCCGCGAATAGATTGTTTGTTTTCTCTTCCATTCATATTTCTAATGATATTGCGTCGAATAGCGTATACCTATTCGGTCAAAAGCCTTTAGTTTCAATATTATTATGTACTCACGCACTTCATCACAGGAAGATGGGAGACGAATCTTGAAAGTGCATTTCTGTTATACTCGACTGCAGCGAAGCCCAATATGGGTTACCAGTTTGAACTGTATGATCTACTAATATCACCTGCCTAAATGTATATAACATTTAATGATATGAAGCAAGAAATACCGCTATAAAGAAATTATATTTACACATTTTGTGTTTATAACATTAGATGCTTTGAATAGTGGAATTATAAAATAGAAGTTTGTACACACATAACAAAAACAAATGTCTAAAAGACAACGGAATTTTACCGGAGTTTTAAAAAAAACAAAATAAGTATGGTAAATATTCTATTTGCAATCCAAATGTATAAACAATTAGGTAATCAATTTACGGAAATCCTTTTATTACTATTAATTACTTACAATCAGGTATTTTTCCAATTATTTTCGAAATTTTCCTAATACAATAACAATTTACTATGAGTTATTGGAATAGGAAATTTTGTATTTGTTTATCATCTTTTTGAAAAAGGTGTTACGTTACATGCAAATTAATACCTAACCAGAATTTTTTTTTTATATTAAATTATTTTTTTTTTTGACATTCAGAATACATACAGAATATAGAAAAAATATTATATAATAATATAATATGATTTGTGTTTATTTAAAGCCTAAGCAAAAATATTTATCTCTATATTAGATGGTGTCTGATTTAAGGACTTCGCGAAATTGAAACCTACCTACCTACATATTCCAGCCACCATTTATGTAAAAAAAATGTGCCAATAATAAAATATGATTGATATTGTTTATTCTTAGCTGTAATCGATTTATGAATATTGACAGTATTTTAATTTTTCTACGTGTAGGCTAACTCACCTAATGGTCGTCAATACCCCTATGCTCGTCACTTTGACTTGAACAATTTCCTACATTTATTGGTTTTTAATGAAAACAGTTTTAAACGATGTTATTTTGTAGTCAATATTGTCTACAATAAACCGACAAATGCAGACTTTTACGATACGAAAATAAATTAATTTAAATTAAACTGTGTCTAAAACCGTCGTAAAATTTACAATTAATATTGAATTAAATTATTTATCTCGATAGAATTGGCTTTCTATCCACGATAACATATTTTATAATTTTTAATGTTTTACAATTAATTTTGTGGGTGCCGAGCATTGAGTTCTAAAAATCAACAGTACCCCAATCTCGGCACTCTATGTATGTATCTTCTGTATTATATGAAACTTTGCGTATTTACATTGGTAATATTAGCCAAATAATAATTGAGGTTGATGTAAGTCTAATATAATAATTTAAGGTAATAAGTATGTTTATAAATTAACAGGCTCTAAAATACAAAATTTTCAGAGATTCTCAGATAATTTGATCGATGTTTTGCGCAATTTTAGTATAAGTATAGTTTCTATCGATGTTTTTACCCTATGTGGCCGGATTTCGGAGGGTGGCCGGAAATGGACACGTTTACCCTAATTCGGAAACATACTTAAAAAAGTCCCCGACAAATTAAGACACTCCTTTTTGAAGTCGGTCAATGAACCCTTTAAAAATTAGTCGTTCACATATTGCAAGCATCTGTCTAACGGTTTAAATGTTATTGATTTTCAATCATGTATTTAACAATAAGCAAACGTTAGGGGTATCCCGTTACAAAGTGCGCAGTTAGCTTGCCAACGGAAGTTTAATTCATGGCGAGTTGATACGGGGGTTGTAGATGGGGTTGTCTCGGTCGTTGACCCCGACAGCTGGTGCTCGCAACACTCGCTACACGCGATGTTGCCGACTAGTTCTGGAGATAAGGTTTTGCGTGACACTAAACATGTCTGTCCAACCTATCTTGACGATAAAACGTATTGATCACAATGGTTAATACCATTATATAGCTTTGATGTAGCTGCTAGGTACAAGTTATTAAACTTTGTATGACCATCTTCGTTCTAATGGTATTGTCTCTTACAATCGAAGTTCCAGTGCTAACAAATTTTAAATATTTTTGTAATTATAAATCGTAAATTCATTTATTTAATTATTTCAATTTATTTTATGACGATTTTAATGAATTTCATGGACGTAAGTGCTACATACATCATAAGCCCAGTAATAGACAATAGAGAATAGAGTCTGTAACAACTTGGGCTACTAAAATATTTTATAATATCAAAAAAAAGTTATTTATAAAGAAATTAACAAAATAACAACTTACAACTTGTAAGTTTCCAAATTTGATAAAAATAAATAATATTAATTTGATTTATTTTATTTTAATAGAGACACATATAACTACCAAAACTGATTTATTCTCGTATTATTTGCATAAAATACTTTTAAATCATTGTACCTTTGTGTATTAAAATATCTTAATAATTTATGAAGCCTATCATTTGTTGTCACATGTTTATACTAATAGTATAAAGAAAATCAACTTCAGGAGAGCGGAACAACAATTTTCGCCAAACCTAAATTAGGTAGGTACCTACCTACACAAACAGCAAAATGTTTTCCGTGTTTTCATGTTTTAGCGAAGCGCGACGCAGTGCCACTGACCTTCGTAGTTTTCACGGACGTTTATAAAAAAACACTGTCATCTCTCGAAATACATAATTATTTAGGTATCTGTAAGACACTTTATTATTTGCCATATTATGACGTCTTTCCGCTTATGTAGGTAGGTAGGTATCTCGTTTAGAGAATGCGTAAACATGTATAACGTTTAGGTCAGTTGTGAATTAATTTATTTAAAATGTTTGTATCACAATATCATACGATAAGCATTGCTTCATAACATTACTGAGTTTACATGTAGAGTATGTTAAATTAACTATTAGGGCGGAATAATAATAGGTAACTGTATTCTTAGATCTTCAAAAAATATTAATCGGATAATAAATAAATACAATTTACAGCCAAAGACGATACAAAATTGTTTGTTCAGATAAGCTGGTTGTTTAGATGTTTATGTAGAGATAAACATTACCTTATTTGTACTTGTTTAGGTCCTTACATTCCTATTGAATTATAACATATTTTATAATTTATTGTAGAGATTTTTAATGATCGGTTAAAATTGAATTCCTTAAACGGTTCGGCATATTTCGCACTACGTTGTAAAATGACGTAAACGCTAGGAAAATTTACACATGTGCGTAATATAGCCGTGACGTTTGCACCAAACTATGTTTATGAAATATAGGACGTTAACTTTCGAATTTTTAACACATTACATGAAGATTTTAGGCCAACTTAAAACGTCACAGTGAAAAACACCTCAAAGCGGATTGCTCGCAAATATATTTACAATCGTGGGAAAAACGTAAAGCATTAGTTAGGCGGCGACGTTTACCGGCTAGCTCAAAGTCCGATGATAAATAGTAAAATATTTTTATTAATGGTGGGAAAGTAGGTCGAGCTGTTTGTGTTAGGAAAGGAAGTGCGTTGTTTGTATTAGAAAAAGAAGTGACGTATAAACGTTTCCTGGAGAATTATTTAAATCGAGTGTCGCTCATTTTTATCCGATGTAGGTACCTACCTAGTTTATTTTAACAAATATATATATGATGAATAAAAAAATTTAAACCAATTTTGTAGTATCTCTTGATGATTTAGATGTAAAATTTAAATTGAATAAGCAACCTTAGACGGTTCAATGTACGTAACGATCTTTCATGCCAATATTTTGTAATAAGTCAATAATATTATTTTCAAAAGCAATTAGAAGGAATGTCGATGAGGTTCGCTCTTACGTCGGGAGTCGCGGAGTTCCCCGCACCGCGGACCGCTCGCGGCGGCGGCGCACATATTACACGCTCGAATGAATTTCGGCTCTGTGCGCAAGATAACGCGGGCGCCTCCTAAACGAGGCCTCAGCTCGTCGGCGTCGAGCGGAGCGGAATTACAAACAAACAACACATCGAGAATTCGAGTCGAGTCGTTATCTGACGGATTAAAAGGTGGCGCGATACTGAGCACGCCGCAGCACGACGCATCAAGTTCAATAGCACACGTTCGAATACAGAAATAAATAAAAATAAAATTGCGAGCCACGAGTGGCCCACGATGGCTAGGATCAATGGCCGCGGAAGTTTTTGCGAATATCCGGCGCGTTAACGGCGCGCCGAACTCGGCCGGTTGTTTACATTACACGCAGTTACCGGCCCACGGCCCCGGACCCGCGCGACACGCTCCGAAACCTATGCCCTTGATACGTACAATGACCATTAAAACTTTTAACGGCTATTTAAATATTAATATTATCACTATGATCTCCACGAAGTGATGATAATTATGTAATTTATAGGTACTATATGTATTAG
Organism: Junonia grisea; assembly: GCA_018235645.1. Lineage (NCBI taxonomy): Eukaryota > Metazoa > Arthropoda > Insecta > Lepidoptera > Nymphalidae > Junonia > Junonia grisea. The sequence continues at coordinate 5,834 of DVXP01003193.1, forward strand.
TGTTTCATTTTACAACATCTTTTCATTACTAATTATTTTAATCACGATTTAAAATGCAAATAAAGGTAGTATTAAAAAAAATAACTAAATAAGGTACGTTCGATTTTATTACTTGGAAGTGTATTATTTTTTTTAAATTAAAATAGTGTTTTTATTAAGTAACAAAAATAATAATTATCTTATGTTTTGCGTTCCAGATATCGTTTATTAAGCACATAATGTAGAACTTACCTACTTCACTTTCAATTATTATTTATTAATAATAAACAAATACGTGCAGTTGTTTGTATGGAATAATTTTATGAAGTAAGGTCGTTATCATTTATCCGGTTATACAAAAAGATAAAACGCAAAAACATCATCTATTTTTATTTAGCCGACGCTTGAAAGTTTTATTAAAGTTACATTGATTGTGGCTCAGGAATTTTATAAACCTAAACAAACATAGGCACCTGTCTTAAACCAACTTTAAAAAAAGGAGTTTATCAATTCTTCTAATTTTTGTGCCAAACAAAATATACCTACCTATAATAAAAGAGCAACAACAGAAAGTTGTAATAAATTACTAACAGTTTTTATTCCCTTCTCACAGGTAATCAAGAAATTATTATTAAGTCATTTTGTGTCTAAAGAAAACATGTTTGAGTAAAAAACAACATTTACTCGATTTTGTAATAAATGTTGATTAGGATGTTATTGCTCTTGCAGTCTCGTGTAATTTGTTTGTATGTTATTTTTAATTTTCATATTGCTAAGAACAGAGTTGCTATAATGAAAATTACAACCACACAGAACTATGCGACGCCCTGACAGGTTCATGATTAACCTGAAGCTTTCTGTCATTGAGGGTTAAACCTACACGTTTTTTGGATGCACTTAACTAGTACAGTACAGTAGTACAGGTTGAAAGTGTTACCACCATGTAAGTTAAGTAATATTTTGTTGGTTATACTTATGTACTTTAATTTCGATTTACGCATGGCTACGTGTTCCTATTTCCTACTAATAAAAATCCAGCCAATTATTATAGTTCAAAAGGTGTTGCGGTTGAATCATTTGTCTCTTGGTAGTTTGGTACCCATTGGTGGTCAGGGACAAGTCATTTGAAGGAGTCATTACACATCGACCTTTTGTTTCAGCACATGCCCAATTGTGTGGTAATTATGTGATCTTAGAAATTTACAAACAAATAATAGGTTTGTGGTATTGTAAGATAATTTATTTTTAAAATCCATAAAATTTTAAAATTATTTTTATGCTGCGTATGTCAACCTGCTAGGTTGCACGATTTCTCCCGCAGGAGAAAAGTAGTCAAACAAACTTATAACGTATGTCAACTATAATATGAAAAATAACTTTTATTTTTATTTTTTTTTATGAATTATATAAATATAACATAAATATCTGAATTAGCGAGAATTTTAAAGACGCCAAAAATGAAGTAACCTCGAGTCCGAAGACATTAATTAATATAAAACTATTACTTACATATATGAACAAATAGAAGTAGTGCGAAATTGAACCAAATAACTACTAATTAAAATTTGTGTTTATTTTGAGGTAGCAATCCTCTATTTCCAGCGGGCACAGGAAGCTACTTGACAAAATTGTCTTGTCTGAAAATGTAATTAGAGCTCCCACGCCGTTTTAATTATATGAACATTCCAGGCCACTGTTTACGTTTCTTGTTTTCATAATGCCTAACAAGAAAAATATTGTCCAATTACATGCTTTTTGTCACCTTAAACTTTCTATTAAATTATTTAGCTGTATATCTATTAAATATAGCATTCCTGAAAAATTGAATGTAGTTGCATAGATGTACATTAGTAAACTTTGCTGATTTATTAAACGCGATAACTGATATACTTAGTTTCAAAAACGCAGCAAAAGTACTAAAAACGTTTAGGCCTAACTCTTAAAATATTAGTGAATCAAAGGTACTCACTTCCATGGGGGAGGCCGTCGCCGGCGCTGGCGCAGCTGCAAGCCAGCAGCAGCGCGGTCGCCACCACCGGCCATGCCAGCCAGCTCGCGCGCTGCATTACGCGCGCCATCGCGCCACCCACCGCATGACCCGAGCTGGAAACAACACATCATTTTACTCTTCTTCTTCCTAGCATTATCCCGGACTTTACCAGGGTCTGCTTTATTCTAGTCTAGATATTGGCGGGTTACTGATTTTTATCCAGAACGATTGCCGTCGGACCTCCGCAACTGTGTAACCATTTAGAGTAGATTATTTACGTACTACGAGTAACGAACGATCGTATCAGGTGATTGTGATAACAACGGGGACCGACGGCTTTCCGTGCTCTCCGAGGCACGGTGGGTATTGAACATGAACCAGACCTAGGAACAAATGTTTGTATAAATACAAACATCCGCCCCGAGCGGGAATCGAACCCGAATTTACTATATATTACAAATTTACAAATTAATTGTATTTTAAATCTTAATATTTGAATAGAGCTATAACGTATTCCTATTTCCCTTAATTTTGGTATCAAGCGTGATTAGCGGTACCGATTTCTTAAGTTATCTTTTTGCTGTGTTTTGTTATTGGCAGAAGAGGGTTTTTTTTCTTAGGTACCCGTCTCCTGAAAAGAGATCGGGTTATGTGAGATTCTAGTCAGTAAAAAACCCTGTGATGGCCGTCATCAGCACTTAAACGAAGTTGCGGCGGGGTCGCTTTCGCGCATGGATTTTAAAAAGTAAAAGTATTCGTTACTGTGATGGAAGATTACGAAATACTCTCTGTCTAAAAAATACATATACTCTTTGTCTAAAAAAAATAATATTATCAAACAGTATGCAAATATGCTGCAAAATTCGTCTCCATGTCATCATATCTTAAAGTCGTTGACTTCACAAATAAGGAGCTCATCGGGCGGTGATAAGATTTTGTCGTAGCAATAATTTGACCGAGCTAATGAAGGTCACTAACGAGTAAAAATTCTCATGCAAGTATAGTGTGAAACTTCTCGCCTATATTTAAATTTGTGTTCCATTGATTAGGTTACTTTATTTTATAATTTTAGTTCTTGCATACGTATAATATTCGTATTATAAAATAAATCAATCTAACAGCAATTCAATTTTGTAAAACCAAATGTTAGGATATAAAAAAGAATTAAAATTGAAACTTTATACCTACCTAATTCACCTATTTTTTATAACACAAAATGTTCGAAACGTTTATGAAACCTCCAATAATCCACATATAATATGTAAATATCCAAAAATATGTTAATTAGGTATGATAAATCTACTCTTTATTTACATCTTAATGACAGTCCTATTTATTGTAATAATTGATCTGTGATAAAATTAACAAAAATTATTTGTAGAAAAATAACGATGATTGTTTTGCAATAAAATTTTAATGGTTTTATGAAAAAATATATTGCTGTTGAAATTCAGCTTAAGTAGCAAGGCGGCAAGGCTTCGTTCAAATTATTATTAACGTGGGAGTTTGCGGCATTCCCACGACATTAGGCCACGGCTGAATATTGCCTAGGAAAAACATTATCCGATTAACCCCCGAGGACCGGTTCGTGTGAAAAATTAAATTAACGTTATAACTACTAGATTAAAAAACCTATGTATTTCACAAATTACATATATTTAACACGCGTTTTGTAACAAATCAACCAGACCACTGTGTCTAATATCAGTTTTTTTTTTCTATAAAAATATAGTTGACGACATTTAACGAATGTCGTCAACTATACCAATAACCAAACTAAACGTTTACGTTAAACACGGTTGCTTACTGACGGATATGGGCACGTAGTGATACATCGGACTACAATATTGTGGTTTTTCCATGAAACATACCAAATTCTAATGATGAACAGAGTTAAGAGAGATATCTACTTTATATCGCTCTATCAAGTGAAACATGAATTGATAGTTCTTGGAATAAACTTACAATATTAAGCTGCTCCTTAGACATATTTTTACATGTATATCGACAACAGGAAGTAATAAAAAGAACTAATAGAAACATTCTATATTATCACTTAATAGGCACTCATTATACTAAATAATTTAAAATATGACTGTTACAAATAGCATTATTGCCAATAATATTCGCAAAGAGCTTCGATCTATAAAAAGCATGTCGGGTAGTCGGTCATGAGCCTATGCAAATCTATACTTTCCGAGACACGAATCGCGGTGGCGTCGAGCGTTGTATAACGCAGCATATAATATAGGTACATAATCTGTAATCAGCCACGGTATGTATGATACCTATATCTGCGACCTACGTGTTCTGTGTACAAACACTACGTCATTGTGACGCTCCTAGGCGCCGAAATGACGGTGTGCTACGCTCTCTAATGAGGTTTTTGGGACTAGATAAAGAACATACTACATAGTTGTCACCAATGAAATCTAAAGTTTCGATGTTATTTGAATAAAATAACTTCATTTCAATTCATGTATGACAACTTGTTATTGACACCATACCTATTGCTTAAACAAAACATGTGTCTTCAAAATTGTACAGGAACAGAATAGATAAAGTATACAGAAACAAAGCTTCAAACAACGCACAGACTGGTATCTAACCCTAAAAGTTGGCCAAAAATATTTGATACCCTTAATGGCTGTCTAACATTGTTTTATTTCATGTTTAGCTCTTGAAAGTATAAAAAAAGTCAAACGTGATAAATACAAGCATTTATTCGTCATTTTTATTTTCATCTTCAATCTAATCTTGAAAATATCACTTTCATTTAATAAATTTAAGACATCGTCCAATAGCGAGAAGTTTTCTTTACTCCTCCTCTTCCTCATACCCGTCAGGACAGGATCAGAGGTTAACAGGAGTCTGTTTAGAATATCACCTTTAATCGATAAATTAAGATTTGGTTCATTGCAGTAATGACCACCGATATTTTGAAGTTCTCAGAAAACCGACTACTGGTGTATACTGAAGCAGGCTTGAGTTAGTTCCGCTTCAGTATACATAAACATTGAACGAGGAACGTAAATTTGTTATTTTGTGTAATTTGATTTGTTTTTTTTTTTCATCGAAACTTTTTTTTCGTAGCTGCTGTAGACTTTCTTGCTCCTTTACTTTTTTAAAAGTTTTTTTTTAATTATTTATCCATCTACTGTGCTCGTATCTCGTTATTTCAACAGTGTTGCATATGTCAACTCATCTGTATTAGACGACAATGAACTTAGTTCTATCGTTTTTCGTCTTTTACTTCTCTCACTCAAATCTGAGAATAATGTTTGAGGTTTACCGGGACTTACTGTAACCAAAGGACAATATTTGTACTCGAACAAATAGAAATAATAAAACTTTAAGTAATAAACCAAATAACTATTATGCGGGTAAGGTAAAGGCTTCTAATGATAGCAAAACAATATAAGTAATGGAATTTGGGTTTTCCTTTCTGCTTTCGGTAGGGATATGTATCACCTATGCCACTCGACATTGTTTTCTAGGAGTCTGGCCTATGTATAGCATGCAGATGACCATATTTGATTAAACTGGTGTCTGTTAGTTGACAGTTTTTCTTTTGCATTTGAAATATTTTGCTCATTTTCTGCATATTGATTAAGTAGTTCCTGCTACATGAATTCCAACTTTTTCGTAAATGTTTAGGAATCAGAGCATTCTATTATCCTTACTTATATTATAAATGGGAAAGTGAGTTTGTTTATTTGTAGTTTTGTTTGTTTGTTCCCCTTTCACGCCGTATTTACTGAATTGATTGAAATAAAATTTTACAGAGACAAAGTTTAAAACCTAGATTAAAAAATAGGATACTTTTT